>JARYHS010003919.1:0-31466 GCA_031002005.1 Vandiemenella viatica
TAGCTATGCCATCCAGTTTTCTTTTTTCCATGGTTTCTATAAATTATTTTGGGTGAATTTTGTGCTTGTTCCTTCAAAATTGAATTTCTGAGTTCCTATTCATTGTCATCAATACTTTCTCAATCCAAATGGTATCAACAAGCCATAACGCTACAGACAAAAAAAAAAAAGGAAAAACCGTCAATTGTTGTACATTGCCTTTGTTTCTAATTATTCAGATCAGCTATGATGTATTTGGTAGATCCTTACATATCCCAATTCTTTCACATATAAAGAATCAAATAATTTTGTTGAAAGTACCCAAACTCGTAAATGAAAATTTTCGAACTGATTGAGTGAAGCTGGTGCAGAGCAGTAATGTCGTTCAGTGTAGTGTTTGGTGAATTTTAGGGCCTATGGTCCAGATTTTGGTTTTCCATGGTTTTCCAAAATCACTTCATAAATGCTATTACCATTTTATTTATTGCTTGATGACAATTCTCTCCTAGGTCTAATAATCACACTGTGGGCAAGATATGAGACACCAACAAAGAATTAAACTATATAATCTAGGATGTTTGTTTACATACAGGATGATTCAGGAGTAAAGATAAATATTGAAAGAGGTGGTAGTATGAACAATATTGAGTAGAAAGGTTAATATAGACATGTATCCAGTTTCCATTTGTTTTCGAGATACAAGTGCAGGAATATTATGCTTAAAATAACCCTTATAAAATGACCAAGAGCACAGAAACAGCTTATTGAAGTATATTATTCATACAAAAACACACATAAAGGTTTAAATTAATGTTTGAATATCCCACCAACGACTTCAATACACTTAGCATATCTTGCAACAGTAAGTGTAGCTCTTCTGTGTATGTCTTGATGTACTTTTATGGGGGTTGTAGTGTTTACAGTGTGAGCGAGTAATTCGTCTCTTATGTTTGCTTTTATTCCCAATATTCTAGCACTTGTTTCTCCAAAACTAATGGAAATTGGACACGTGCTATATATGAACATTTTTTACTCAATTTTGTTAATTCTACCACCTACTTAATGATTTCCATTCCCTCCTAAATCACCCTGTGTAATACTAAAGAATTCATTCTGAATATACATATGATAATTTTGCAGTGGATTTTATAAATAAAAAAGGCTAAATGAGCAGACATTCTGAGTTTTACTGTAATCGCTTATGGAATTATTTTTCTTTTATTAGACCAGTATGTTTAAATGATATTCTAAAATAACTAAACTTTCAGTTTAGAAGTGTTTAGGGACTTGAGTATTTCATGTTGTTTGCTTGTATTTAGGTTTGGTTTTATGTTACCAAAAATTAAGGGTCATTAACTTTTCCTAAAACAACTTTTCATATTTTTATTGGTGTTATACTTCCTGCATTAATGTTGTTGATTTCTCTCATTTTTTGATTAAATTTATTATATTTATCATTCTTGCCTTTTTTCAGAATATGCTGGAATATGCTGAAAAAGAAAATTTGAAAGTAGTACCTGTTCCTGATAGGTAAAGTAGTTTTTTTGTAATTAAAAAGTATGTTTCTGTTGTAGAAATTTATGTTACTTTAAAATCTAATGAAATCTAATCTGTTAAATGTGTATTATTCCTGCTAACATATGTTATTTTCTTATGGTGAATAATTTACCTGTTGCTTATAAAACTCAATATTAGCATAGCAAGTGTCTGATATTGAAATTAAAGTTTTATATTTTTCTGGGTGCAAATGAAACTAAGTAATTAAATTTCATAGTATCATTAAAAATATTTAACTCACTTATCAGCAAACACATTTGTTACTGATTAATTTACTATTATCATATATGCGGGTGGTCATGGTCAAAAGGGGAGAAAACATTTACTTAGTTAATTATGGCAGAAGCACACCAGGTAACACCTTGGCCTTGCATTTGGGCGCACACAATCTCGAATCCCTATGCGGCCATTTAGATTTTGGTTTTCCATGCTTCCTCCAGGTCAACTCAGATGAAGGCTGGGTTGATTCCTTTGAATTGGCTATGGCCTAATTCTTTCCCGTTCCTTGCTCCCAGTCCTTTCCCACCACTAATCAACTCAACTTCTATGAGGTGTCAAGCTATAATCAATAAAGGTGGAATATTTCAGTTTAATAGATTTTGTAAATTATATGATATAATGCTTCAAAATTTCATTGCATTTAGTAGAAATGTATCACTTGAAACATTACATAGCTTGTACACTTTTTAGGCATCTATATGTAATTATTTTTTCTCTTTCACTTATTTTAACAGTTTATTTTTCCCAATATTTATATTGTGTAGTCCCTCAAGTAATTTATGTTTTTGTACTTAATCATTTAGCCTTTAATTGCTTGGTGCATTATTGTTTTTTCCCATCAGCCTTTATCGATGGAAATTTCTGATTCCCATGCTTTTCCTTGGTTTCTTCAGTTAAAGAAAGAAAATAAGCAGGGAATCAGTTCATTTCAAAACACTTTCCTGGATGACCATGGCTTTTCTCTCAGGAGTATCCATCCCTAGCTAAATAGCTCAAGATTTAAGGAGCTAGAATTTTGCCTTCACCTCTTCCTGTTAGGTTATTCCCATGGAGGAAGGAATATATGGAGACGACGCAAGGGACCTTCGCCACATACTGGAGTGAAACCGGGTGGAGACAAGTGGGGAGGGGAGGCCGCCATATTGCTTGACCAGAGAAACACGGAAATATGCACAAAAACCTCAAGGGAATCATAAGACAACCGTGGCACCGCAATTTGATGATGGATTATTATGTAACTCGACGAGACACATCAAAAATGAAGAATAAAATTTTTTGATATCGTGCTTAGTTCTCGAGATATACTGTCTCAAAAGAGTGGAGTTTCTGGTTGAAATTCAGAAGAAACGTGTCCCCAAAGTCAAATTTGGTGATAGATTCTTATGTAACACGACGATACAAATCGAAAATAAAGAATAAAATTTTTCGATATCTCGCTTAGTTCGCGAGATATACTGTCTCAAAAGTGAGGTTGTTAGGTTATGAGGGGATTCAACGATAACCGTGGCGCCGCAATTTGATGACGAATTCTTATGTAACTCGATGAGGGAAACTGAAAGTAAAGAATAAATTTTTTTGATATCTCGCTTAGTTCTCGAGATATTGTACCTTAAAATTGACGTGGTTAGGTTGAAATGCGGCCTGGACCAGAAAAAAACTATCGCCATATCCATATTTGATGATGAATTCGGACGTAACTTAATGAGCAGGTAATTCTTTTTAACTTGAATAACAAACTGTTTATTTCTACAGTCCTTAAATTTTAGTTGATGTTCAAATAGGTTATATTTTCACATTCTATTTCAGTAATTGACAAGGAAGATTTCAAAATCTAGAAATATACTTGTAGACATATTTACAAACAGAAACAAGTCATATCTGAAATTTAAAAAAAAATGCATAAGTCAATGTTTAGAGCTTTACAAAAAAATAATACTTCATAAAACCTCATAGTTTCTGAGCTTACTTAGAAGATATTGTACTGGTAGTGGCCTATATAATTTTGCTAGAAAAATCAGTACATTCAAAAATCAGAAGCTAACAGCTAATAATAAATAAATTGTTTGTTCTCTTCATGGTATACACCGCATTTCAACCTGCCAACATTTCCATTAATATTGCCGCTACAAAACCAAACTATGTAGACACATCTAAACACAAGAAATGCATCGCGAACTACATTTCCGTCAACAAAGTTTATTTCATCACGTTTAGTAGTTCGCACAGCACAAATTATCACGATTAATTTCATCGTGCAATTTCAGTGTAAACTTAAACGTGAGTAATGCATGCAGAATACCATATTCACTGTGTCGCGATGTAAACATGACCCGTTTAAATTAAATTTCCAACATTTGTCTACAATAAGGCTAGCTTTTCAGGTGCAAAATAGTAACATATGCTAATTGTCTACACTACACCAACAAAAATTTGAGAATAATATGATCCTATTGAGAGCAATGAATAAATTTATAGCGAATGGCACTAATGTTGCGGTTGCCTGTCAGATACTTCAAGAACGATAATTACAATGTGACTTACTTATGAAACGCTATTCCAGGTTTTTTCCTATCTCGTCTGTTTGTGCAACCATATGCATCACAACTTGGCATTATAGAAAACTTTAGAATATTAGAAAATGAAATATTCTCAGCAGCTGACACAGTGCAAACAGCCCAATGTTTTGGTACTCCTACGATGTCCGCCGCGCAGGCACAGTTTTTTCACGAGGTTTCACGGATTTCGCGTTATCTCGTCTCCATATATTCCTTCCTCCATGGTTATTCCATAATATCGTTTGCATTGCCCAGAAGTCATTACTTAAATATGGATGACTCATTGTTATTAGTATTATCATTTAACTAGTTAATTATTTTATATATGTACTGTTTGTTTTAATATTCCAGACCCTTTTGTTATACTAATAATTTTATCACTAACTGTGATATATATATTTGCATATAACATCTCAGTCTTTCCCGGCATATTGATAATTCACGTAGTCATGTGATAAACTTCGGCACATGCACACCTCCCGAACCACATAACTCGGCTTCTATTACGCGAATAAGATGAAAACTGAAATATTGTATATGTTTGTGTTTGCCATATACGTTTTTTCACTCATTGCGACCTTCATCTTTGGTGAGTGATGAATCATTTTCCAAATTGCTTTGTCATTTATATAACTTCAAAGCCATTTCCATTTTTCTTAGTTTCATTTGTGTAAAGTGCAGCAGTTTAACATATATCTGGTAAATGGAACTGTAATTGGTTTTATAATATATATCATGTGCTTGTATGTAGATATGCTTAGTGAAGGATCTCATTTTTTTCTTTGCACGGGCAACAATTAGATTTCATCAAAGCCTAGCTCAGTGTCATGACCAAGAGGATACTGGTGTGGTTGAAAACACACCTGCTACAAGGCCACTGCAGTTTACGTGTGTAAAGTGTCTGCAAGTTTACAATACAAGGGATTTGCTAATAAGACATATATTTAATTTTTTTAAATTTAATTTAATTGCAATGGAGCACAGGCTCCGGTGGCAATTTCCCTACACAGCTATCTTCCCCCTATCCTGCACCCACCTACATTTGCCCTCTACAAATTTTTTTCTTTAAATTCCTTCAAAGTTTTCGGTAAATTATTCATCGTTTCTCTTGGTAACTCATTCCAATCCCTGACACCCTTACCTAAAAAGAGAATCTTCCTACACCCTTGTGCCTGAAATCGAGTGCCAGCTTGTGGTCATGGTCATCTTTTCCCTTCCATGCACTACTTTTCATACCTACTGCAATATCTTTCCATGCCTCATCACCAGTATATGCCCTGTACACTCCCATGACCCTCCTCATCCTCCTCCTGTCTTGCAATGAATCCCATTCCAGCTCCTTTATCATATCCGTCACTGATTGCATTCTGCGATAATTTCCAGAAACAAATCTAGCAGCCCTTCTTTGCACCCTCTCCAACTCCTGTATTTGATACGTAAAATGAGGGTCCCATACTACACTACCATATTCGAGCAATGGTCTGACCAAGTTTTGTAACCCAATTCCTTGACTTCTCTCGTACATCCCTCATAACTCTCTCCAACAAGTGCAGAACTCTGAAACCTTTTCCTACCACCTGTCCTATGTGTCCTGCCAGTTAAGTTTGTTATCAAAAGTAATTCCAAGATATTTGGCATTTCAAGTCTTCAGCAAGCAAATTCTTTCCCCACCTTATATTCATAATTAACCTTTTGTTTTTTATTTGTGTATCTAATAAGCTGACTCTTCTTTGCATTATCTTCATTCCATGTTTACTAACCCAATTAGATATCCTGTCCAGATCACCCTGCAACTGTTTACAATCCTCTATCGTTTTGATTCTTTTATACAGCATTATGTCATCTGCAAACAATCTAATTTCAGATAGTAAACAGGCAACACAATTATTCATTAGAATAATGAATAGCAATGGTCCCAATACGCTACCCTGTGGCACACCCATTTTTACTTCCACTTCTTTTGATACTACATTTCCTACCCTAAACTTCTGTTTTCTACCTTTTAAAATTCTTCTACCCAGCAACTCACTTTCTTATCCACTCCAATGGTTTTTACCTTATTTACTACCATTTTATGCTTACTCTGTCAAACGCCTTAGACAGATCTAGTGCTACACTATCAATTTGGCTCCCTTGTCCATTTCATCTGAAATATCTTGCATATATCCCACCAACTGAGATTCGCATGAATATCCTTGCCTGAAACCATGTTGCCTGCTTGAAAACCAATTACGTTCCTCACATATATTTCTGATGTGGTTGCATATCAATCTTTCCATTAATTTACCTACCACTGATGTCAAACTGATTGGCCTGTAATTCTCAACTCTGCCATGACTCACTTGTAAATACTCCACAGTATATTTGTGAACAGTGTGGTCTGATTTTCTTAGATCTGTCAACATTGTGTGCCCATAAACCTTATCATAACAGTGAAATTACTTTGAAGCAAGAAAGAGAATCACAAGTTGTGTGTGCTATTTGTGCACAGGTGTTTTTATCTTGGAGTTCTCTAACAAAACATGTATTTGAACATCTCACAGCTGTTTCCTGCCCATCATATGTCTGTATGCATTGCCGACAAATATTTAAAAATTTGACTGGGCTTCATCTGCATCAGGACTCCACACATCCTTCTTCCTCATTTTTGCAAACAAGGTAAGATTCAGCCATCCTATTTTTGTTTATAGATAATGCTTATACTTTACAATTATAGATTTTCATTTAGATTTTTTTTGGATTAATATCAATGTATATTAGATCAAAACTATGTTTCATTATTGAAACAATGACTGGAGGCTATGGTACATATATATACATGCAACCTGCGAAACCTCCCATGTAATATACCAGTTAACATGCAACCACTGCCTGGCTTCATATATAGGGTTGAACCTTAATCTACTTTCCATAAGAATAAATGGCCACTGATAGACAGTATTCATGCAGAACACAAAGCACCCAGTTGCTGCTTATCACCCACGACTCAAATAATTTCAACTCCTGTTTCACGGTGCATGCTGTTAGAGTCGTCCCAAACATTCGCAGCATCTTCTTTCTCCATATTTTAGACCTGACGTCTTCAGAATTTATATCATCTTCTCCTGCCTAACATTATCAAAAGCTTTTTCAAAATCAATAATGATTATAAAAGTATCTTAATTTTTCTTGATTTGCCCTACAAGTATTAATCTTTAGGTGAGAATTACATCACTTGTACGACAGTTTTTCCTATACTCAAATTGATCTTCACCTACTATCTCTTCTACTACCGCTTCCATTTTTCTATATATTATTCTGATCAGTAATTTCGAAGCCTGGAATTCCAGACTTATAATGCAGCAATTCTAGCATTTATCATCTTGTGCTATATTCAGTAGTATGAAGATAGTACTTTTATTAAAATCAATTTGAATTTCTTCTGTTTCATAATTTTTGATACAAGTTTCAATAATCTTTTGCTTCCATCTCCTCCTAGAGATTTAAGAAGATCTGCAGGAATCTCATCTATCCCAACTGCCACATTTGTTTTCAAATCCTTCAAAGTTTGACCAAATTGTGTAAAGCATCAAAATTGACATAACCTTTTATTCCAGTGCACTGTTATTCAGATCAACATTATCATACTGTTTATCTATCTTTCTTAGGTTTGTTCTACCTTCTGAGCTTAAATGTTTCCCATCTGCAGATTTAATGTTTATATCTCTTTTCTTTATTTCTCAAAAATTCTGTATATCTTCATATATGCCACATTTAACCTATGACCATTTCCTTTTATTCTTCTTCACTTTTTTTGTAGGCTATTTTTCTTTTGCTTTTTTTTTTTTGCATGTACTGCTTATTTGGTTTTTAAATTGTCTGTACTGCTTTTTACCTGCTTTATCCTGGCATTATTCTCTGATCCATCAACTGCAAAGATTTTTCTGTGGTCCAAGGTTTCCAGGTGGCTTGTTCCCTAAAGCCTAATTTTTCATTACCAGTTTTTATTATTTCTCTCCTCAACCCATTCCATTCATCCTCCGTTGAACGCCATTAGAGTTACTTTTTAGCTCCACATCTACCATCTTTGCAAATTTTTTGCTCCCATTAAATTGTTTCAGTCTGTTTACTTCTGGTCTGTTCTGTTAGTATTGCTTCTTTATTCCCTTGAACTTCAGCCTATCAGATTCTGGTTATGTATAAACTGCTCTCGGGTGACTAGCCGAGTCAAGAGTGCGTTGCTACACGATATTTCGGCGACTAGATTCATTGCCGCCATCTTCTGGTGAAGTGGCGGCAATGAATCTAGTCGCCGAAATATCGTGTAGCAACGCACTCTTGACTCGGCTAGTCACCCGAGAGCAGTTTATACATTCTCAATGCCGAGAAAGACTTCGTTCTTAGATTCTGGTTAGTCTACATCTGCTCCTGGGTATGATGTACAGTATAGAACTTGATTCCTGAGTCTCTTTGACCATGATATAATGTGATATCTACCTGTATCGCCTGGGCATTTCCACATATAGATCTATTATGCAAGGTTCTTAAATCATTTGTTTTCAATGACAAGTTTATATTTTTTACAAAATTCTAGCAACCTGCTCCCTCACTTTTATCTTTCGCCCAGACCTAAATTTCCTACAGTTAATCCTCTTTTTCCCTCTCCAAGTACCACGTTCCTTTAACCAATGATTATTACATTTTCCTCCCGTTTCATTTTTGAATTAATTCTTTAATTTAAGTGTATATTTTCCCTGTTTCTTCATCATCTTCCTGTGACATTGGCATATACACGTGTACTAATTTGATTGTACCAGGCCTAGTTTCTACCCTAATCAAAATAATTCTTTCACTAGTCTCACCCATTTTCCTGTTCTCTTATTCATTAAAAATTCGACACCAATAACTCCACCTACAGCTTTTGCATTGATTATTCTGTGTTGCCAGACCAGAAATCCTGACCATCCTTCCACTTATTCTCACTAGTACAAATGATATCTAACTTAAGTCGTTCCACTTCCCTTTTTAAGTTTTCTAATCTACCTGCCCTATTCAGACATCTAACATTGCTCACTCCAACTCGTAGAATGTGTCTATCCATTCTAATGACTACTCCCTGAGCAGTCTGCACCACGATATCAGACTGGGGGGCTATTTTACCTCTGGAACATTTACCCAGGAAGAAGCTATCATTCTTTCAGTAATTTAAGTGGATTACATGTCTTTCGGATACCCTTAGGTTAGTGGCTTCCTGTTACCTTCTGCATCTAAATTCCATTGAATATTTGTAATTCATCTGCCTTGATGGGTTGTTCCAAACTCCAAGGGCAAGAGGGTGACGTGAACCACTCCCCACTATGTTGACATTTGGTAGGAAGATTCTGATTACCCTTACATCCCCATTACAATTTATAATTAGAAAATTACTGATTCAGGTGACATTTAGTTTTCATTTTCTTTGTTTATAATTCAGTCAGATATTACTGTGTACATCAATTTCTACACATAGTGGATATTTATGTAGTTGAATTTACACAAGTCTTTTATTAATACCCGGTATGATAGAAACTTCTTACAGATACTTATGAAATTTCATTTCAGGCTATTGTTTTACAGGATTAGAATAAATAGAACTGCTTTGACTAGGGAGCATTTGAAATGATGTTCTCAATTGTAGTAAAATTTTATTTTAGCAGAGTACTAAACTGATTTTATTTAACTCCTTTAGTATGACAACAACTGAAAGTAATATAGATTAAAGCACAAAGTTTTATTACAATATATGTGGATCCTTAAATCGAAATAATGTCTGCTATACTTCACATAAATTAATAGAACTTATCAGGCTTCGTGCTACCTATAAACAAAAAAGCTTGTGAAATTCCCCTTGATAACAACTGATCTTTAATATTAACGTGGCTTAGTTTAACAGCATGATATGTTTGTATAAACTGTAATTAGCGCATTTGATGGTTAATAACCTGAAGTGTCAGTTATATCAGGTGTCTATAGTGAAGCAGTATCTAGCCAGTGACTGACATCATTTTTTCTCATAATATTGATGGTTGAATTCTCAGATGTTATGTATTGGTTTTATAGTGGGTAGAAAAAGATTGATTCTAAAGGTCTGAAAACTGTTAAAACCAGAAATTTTAATAGATCAATATTCATAATTGGTAATAATAGATATTATACACCACTGACATCAAGGCAGCATAAATGAAATGAAATTAACTGTTAGTGTCCGTGTTGAGAAAACACAATAGAAATTAATTTGTGGGGAAAAATTCCAGTCTCCAATACAAAGTATTGCTGGTTGGGTAGGTTGTTCAGATATTCTAGGCAGTGAACTTGGCCACAAGGCAGTTGGGATATCTGGCACTTATGTAGAAGATGGCGTTGGAAAACTGATTCCCGAAATATCATGCAGAAACAGAAGGTTCACTGAGCATCTTACCCTAGAGCATTATATTATACTATGTGCTTTATGCTATAAAAGACTTTAATTAAAAGAGTTATATTACAATACAACACTGACAGTAAACTTATTAATTAAAATTCTTTAATTACAGCACAACATACTTAAAATATAATCCCATTTACTAAAATCATTTCAGTGAGTCTAATATTTATTTGTATTACAGGCTCTTTACAATGTAAGAGTTGTAACAACACAATTTATAGTGTCATTTGAATAAATTATATTCTATAAAAAATTCTCTATGCCTTATGTTTTTGTTCATTAAGTAACCTATAATATATATTTATAAGTATTTTCAAATATAGCTATCATAGCTGTTATAACTCAATAATTACTCAGGCTATTTCTGCTTTTGCTGCCTAATCATTTACAGATATATTAAGACAATTTATGCAATCATAATTCATTATGAAAAAAAACCTTGCCAACTTAGATGCTGCTAAACTATACGAATTTGATCTCTGTATGCTTGATCAACATATTCAGTAAAGGAATGAATTTTTTCTGCACAGAGGAGTAAATTGAAAATTATTAAATAATTAAACCAATGTGCTGCACAATGGAAGTAATATAAACTACAAATAATGATATTAAAACTAACATAGAGATCATGCCATTTGAACATCCAATCTTATATATACAAGAGGATATTAATATATCAGAGATTAATAGCCAGATGTTGACACCCTTTGACCAATCATGATGAAAGTTGACACGTATTTATTTTTTAAAGAGAAGGTTTATGACCAAAAAATTTCAAAACCTACTCCACCCCCCTTTTTATTACCCTTAATTTTTATACAAAACCACTTTTTTATCTGATTTCGTTGGAACCTTGTACATGTATACTTCAAAATAAAGAGAAAAACTCAACCCCTTGTCATATTACTAATTAAAGGACCACCTATTTTTTTATTATTGTTGTTATTCTGTGGGTTAGTTATTATATCTTTGAATGTATCGCTGGATTGATTGTAAAGAAGAGAATCTTTGTTATTGTGTTCTGGTAATGCTCTGTGATATTTTTATTTAACTGTGAAGTTGAAATAAACTTATCTCAATTTTGGCCTAACGAACCACCAATCTTCGAATAATAGTAATTTCTGATGTTATAAGTGGACTTAGTGATATATGTAGAAATAGAAAATATTACGGAATTGTTTATACCGCAATTAGTACTGATTCATTTAGAAACAATTAAAGTATTTCTACATGGCTAACCGTATATCAGGACTTATGAAAGTGATTAGCGGTTGAAATAAGAAACAAAACCGTTAAAAGTCGTAAAATAAGACAATTATGAAACTGTGAGAAATTATAGTTATACCAGTTGCGAATATAACGAACCAAAGACAGTGTGTGTTTGAAAATATATGTTCAGCATTGAATGCAAAGACATTACAACAGTAGTTTCTGCAACTACTTTTATCCGTGCAGCTGAAGGAGCTACTATGGTCGGCGTAGTACGACGGGACTACATTTAACAGCACAATACAACGTAACTACTTGGACGGCAAGCTCGGAGGGTACACAGCAGCTGACGACGCGAGTGGTGCAAACAAAGAAGTAGACATCTCACAGGCAAAAAATTAGTAATGCAGTACTGTGAAACAATTCAAAATTCCGACTAGAACAAATCGGGAAAAAATAGAGAAAATTGAATTCAGTGTAATCATATGTCACGCTAGTAGTAATCTAACCGAGCTTCTATTACGAAAGTAAAACATAAAGTAAATATATTCTTGTCGGGAAACTTTCTGCAATTACAAATTAATAGAGGGTCCATTTTGAATGTTTTTCCTTCACCCAAGATACATAGTTTAAATTTGGATATTTTTTTTATTTTTTTTTGAGATAATAGAGCAAGCAGATTTTTTTTTTTTTTTTTTTTTTGCATTTTTGAATGTGTGTTTATGTTAATTATAGTTTACAGGATAACCTTAGGAAAAAGTGACCTGGAGGACGACGTCAATAACAGACAGTAGTTTTGAATACTATACTGTCAACATTTTTCTTTCCAGTCATTTGTGTAGAGGAGCTTCCAACTGCTACAAATATCTTTTAAATGGTGATATTTTGCGTCTTATATATTTGTTTCATTGTGGAACTTTTTTCGCTTTGTTGAATGCTCTTATAGGCGTTGCACCTTTACAATTGGTAAAAAAGTCGGTTTGTCGGTGGTGTTGTTCCTTTTCTGTTCATTTCTTATCTTGATAGTAAGGGGTCAATACACCATGGGCAGACAAATAAAAGTGTAGATTAGCGTATAAATCTACTATTGGGCTGTCTCCTGACCTTGTGTGTAATTTTGTTACTTAATTGACCATGAGTGACGAAGAAACTATCGTAAAAGAGGTGACCGAGCAGAATAAAGCTATGGAAGAAATGTTAGCGAGGCTCGTGAATAAGGTGGAGAAAAATCTTAAGTCATTGGAAGTTTGAAGAACTATTTATTCATTTAAAGCAGATATGTCAGACAACATCAGCATGTTTGAAGAAAATTTTCATTCACTTAAGGCGGACAGCAAGTCTCTTAAAGCAGAAATCAACAGCAACCTGGAAGAGAGATTATGCATCTTTCAGAACAATATTAAAACTAAGGTTCATGAAAGTGGAGATGCCCTACGGGTTGGCATCACGGCTAAATTAGATGAAAGATTACCATGCCTGGAGAATAAAGTTAAATGAGTAATAGAAGAGACAGAAAAGCAAGAGAAACCGATCAAACATAGAATGAATGAAGATCAAGGAAAAAACTCAGTGGGTATCGAAATTGGACTACCTCAAGTGAACATTTTGCGGTGCACCGAAGCAATTGGTACGAAGGGGATGGCAGAAACAGAAGAAGTTGAAAATTATGATAGCAATGTGGAAGAAGAAAAGGATACCTTGGGAGAGTATGAGCAAATCTACGAATATGTGAATGAACCAGACGATCAGATCAGAATGTTCAGTCGTGAATCACCAACATATCATGGAGATTGAAGTGGAATGGGTGATTTCCACGAAACTTGGATGATTGGTCATGGAGAAAACCATCGTTAGGAGAGACGAAGAGAAGACCAAGAATCAGTTGAAAGGAGAAAAGAAATTGAAGTATGAGTCGAAGAGTGAACGAGAAAGTATATCTAGTAAGGAGAATATCCGGTCTGGAAGGGGGTAAGAAGAATTGGTTTGATCGTTTGGATAGATGGAACAAAAATCGGCGAACGAAAAGGGGTTGGCTAAAAACCAAGGTCTATATTACAGAAGCGTATGGACGCTGGAGTGCTTAGGGTCAGAATTTGTCCTGAACGCCCAGTGGCCTTTTGCTAGGTATTTTGCTAAAAATACCATGTAAATACGTTTCTATTTTGTTGGTGGATATAACCTTTTTTTATCGAGTTGAATAATATGTCAATGTCATAATTTTATCTGCCATTTACCTGTATCCAGTCGGGCTTTGTATATTAAATGGAAGCTCTGGTACGATACTAACTGAGTAAGCTTATGGATTTTTTTTGTTGGTGTTTGGTTGTTTATCACTATATTTGCACATCAGTATGTATTATCAAATAGCTGTTAGTATTAATTCCAACCACCACTGATTACCTTGTACACCTAGCTTATGGAAGACTGTATACAAGTATGATTTGAATTACCCAAGACAAAGACCTAGGACGCCATAAATTTTGAAGGTATCGAGATCAAATGGTCGACCAGTGGTATCACGTTTGATCCTATACCTGGAAGGGATTGTCTTAATAATTGAAGGGCCCACTTAGTTTTATTATTATTGCTATTCTTTGGGTTACTTATTATGTCTTTGAATGTATCGCTGGATTGAATGTAAAGAAAAAAATCTTTGTTACTGTGTTATCGTAATGTTCTGTGATATTTTTCTTTCGCTGTATAGTAGAAATAAACTTATCTCAATTTTGGCCTAACGAACCTGCAATCTTCGAATAATAGTACTTGCTGATGTAAGTGGACTTAGTGATTAATGTAAATATGTAGAAGTAAAAAATATTTTTGCAAGGTTTTATACCGTGATTAGCACTGATCCATTTAGAAATACTTAAAGTATTTCTACACCCTCTCCCTCTTTACATTCCCTCAGTTTTTATCAATGTTCTTTACACAAAGCTACAGTCGACATCATTTGAGAGATCACCACGAAAGTTGGCACATATATGTATTATTTTGTGGACAAGTTTTCTGATTAACAAAAATTACCGCATTTCCCTTTTTCACCCCTTAATTCTTATGTAAACCCACATTTTTTTGTGATTTCGTTGAAACTTTGTGTATATACTTTAAAACAAAGAGAAAAATACCTGACCTCATTAGTTTTTACAAAAACCAAATCTCTCTCCCCATTTCCCTCCCCTAATTATTGTCAATATTATTTATACAAAGCTACAGTTTCTATCCAATTTTGAAGGAATTTTGCACACATGTACATTAAATCAAGCCGAAAAATACTATCTATATTAGGTTTACAAAACCAAACCACTTTTCCCAATTACCCCCACCCCTTTTTATTTCCAGTGTTGATACAGAAACCCACAGTTTTAAATCCTGCCAAATAAATCAGCTCTTCTAAGTTATGCCAGAATGTTCATAAAAAAAATCTGTCATATGTACATCATATTTCAGCTAGTACCCTAAGCTTAAACATTGTGAAAACCCATGAAAAATCCGTATTTTCTACATGATGCTGGAACAAACAGATATATTCCAGATACAGATTCATGTTGTGATATCTATAAAGACACAGCTAGTAGATGTTTTGACTATCGAGGGGCAGCTTTAACAGATAATATGGTTGGATTGAAATGCAGCCTGGAACAAATTGTAAACTGACATTCTGTATTGCAGCATCCAATTCACTCCGTCCTGAGAATCGTTTAGGTATATCAAGGTTTAGTTTACTTCTGAAAATGGCTGGTGTCAAATTAATAAAACTTGGTATGCATGATTCACATTGGAGATATAAAAATAGTGTGTGGGTAAATCAGTCTTGATTAGACCAGGCAATGTCAGGTCCCCTGCTAGTTGTAGGTATAAAAATGTTGCTGGTAATATATATTACTTAAATACATAGTTTTTTATAAGCTAATGGGCACTTGTGTATAGGAAAGTGTTGAAGAGTGTAATAAGAGATATAAATATTTTGATATAGCATAATTAGTACTTAATGTTCAGCAAATTTATTGAGTGAGCTGTGAGTAAGAATATAAATATATTTTTCTACAGTATACTCAAGCTTGCTAAAATCAACTAAGTATATATATATTACATACATGATCTATAGATAATGGAATAGAAAAGTAATGTCTAAATACATGAAAACTATAATATAGTGATATACTTCATATCTTGGAGCTGTGGGGTTGTAACTGTATAAATGCAAGTTCTTATAATATTATATATACCTTATTAGAAACCTGGTCTGCTATTTTCAAATAATAACTGGTAGTTATTAACTATAGGAATGGTATTTTGCTAAATATACCAGTGTTACTTTGTTTCTAGGTATCATCAAGTCACTCCTACTCATGATCTGAGGCAGCCTTACGCTTCAAGAATGTGTGGAGAGCCTTTTATTAATTCTGACGTCCTAATAACTCGTAAAAGAATCCATAAGATAGACCTGCCATATGCTTGTGAAGTTTGTGGTAAAAGTTTTAAAGAGTTTGATAAATTTATAAAACATAAAAGAATTCATATATTTGAGCGCCCTTATACTTGTAAAGTTTGTGGAAAATCGTTTAAACGGCATAGTCACATTGTAGATCATACAAGCATACATACTGGTGAGCGACCTTATGTGTGTGACTGTTGTGGAAAAACATACATTCAGTCTGGTTACCTTACAATACACAAAAGAATTCATACAGCTGAGCGGCCTTATTCTTGTGAAATTTGTGAAAAGGTTTTTTTCGCAATAGTCCCCTTATAATACATAAAAAGAATTCATACAGGAGAGTGGCCGTTTGCTTGTGAAGTTTGTGCTAAATGTTTTACTTCTAATTCTAGCTTTGCAAAACATAAAAGAATTCATACAGGTGAGCAGCCTTATGCTTGTGAAGTTTGTGGAAAAGTTTTTTTTACAATTGTCACCTTATACTACATAGAAGAATTCATACAGGTGAGCGGCCTCATGTTTGTGAAGTTTGTAAAAAAGGGTTTTTCTGAATATAGACACCTTGTAAGACACAGAAGAATTCATACAGGTGAGCGACCTTATGCTTGTGAAGTTTGTGGAAAACGTTTTTCTGACAATAGTTATCTTATAGAACATAAACAGAAAGTTCATACAGGTGAGCGGCCTTATGCTTGTGAAAGTTTGTGGAAAATCATTTAAACGGTCTGGTCACCTCAAAGCACATAAAACGGTTCATACAAATGAGTGTCCTTGTACTTGTTAATTTTGTGAAATCGTTTAAGGATCTTTCTAAGTTCAAAATTCTTAAAAGAGCTCATACAGGTGAGTATCCTGGGGTTTGTAGAAAATAGTTTACACCATTATATAGCTTCATAACATTAAAATAATCCATATCAAGCTAGCAACCTTAGGCTTGTAAACATTGTAAAAGAATTGTCTATGAGCTGTAGTTACCTAACAATACATAAAAGTATTCATAGCAGCGAGAATCCTTATTTTTTGTAGCTTTTGATATGTGACACACAAAGATTGTATGTAGATAAGGTTCTTCACGTTTGTAAAGGTTGAGGAAATGTTTGTAAAGTGGCCAACTATCTGTAAAATTCATATGGAGTATATACTGATAAAGAGATTTTTGCTTAGTAAAATTGTGGAAATTTGTTACAAGGAGTCAGTTAAACTTATAGTTTGTAACCTAGCTACACTATATAGGCTAAATATTTATACAGCCTAAATAATTGTATAGTTGTAGACATTGCAGAAAATCCTATTAGTCTTATAAAAATTCATGAGATACAGTGCTTTTCTCTTCTCATGATTTCTTTCCAGTAAAGATGAGTGGCACGAATAGCATCAGTAATCCTTGTGCCTTTCATGAAACCACACTAATTTGGTTCAATCTTAACTATGCTTGGAAGGCTTGCATCCACAATACACTAAAAAGATCTTCATTGTGTGGGAAAGTAGGTGAATCGGTCATAGTTGGAGCAGTCTAGCACATCATCCTTTCCTTTCAAAGGAGGATATTGTAACATTAAGTCAACTAACAATAGTGGTAAAATCCATCTATAAGAGCAGAAATTCCGTTTTAAATTTGGTTAAGATTTTGCACCCTATCCTATAATGTTTAGTGCCAAGGTGATGGAAAATAAGGTTGAATTATTTTTTAAAAAACTATTACTTAGTAAAATAAAACTGTATTAATTTTATGTCAAATGATGTAAAAATAATTATATTCTGCAAAATATAATCGATTATTTATGCTATCAATAATCTGCTGCATTTCATGTTATAGAAATTTAAATCGCTCAAAATATTGAATTTGCAATTTAAGTCAGTTTAGTGAGATGCCTTAAAACAGGTGATTTTATTTCTTTTATTTTTGCTAAATTTGACGTAAATATCTATAAAAATTCATTTTACCATTTGATGGATCTAACTGATACTTATGTACACAATAATTCAGTGCTTTTATAAAATATGTATTAAATTCTCTTTCATTATTTGTTATACTGTGTGCTATAATTAAATGACATTTGTTCTTATCACATCTGCCATAATAAGAATTTTGGAATATTAGTTGCTGAGTTGATATAAAACTCCTGACCACATTGTGAAGTAATTTTAACTGAATTAATGGTTGATTGTAAACAAGAGTTACTAGAATTTTTCTCCAAATCTGGTGATGCTTCGAAACTTTTGAACCAAAATCTTGGGACTCTTTCAGCGTTTGTCCTAATTACGCGTTGTACTTTTATAAGTTATATGATAAAAGGTTGGGTTTACTTAAAAGCCATTTACTGTTTATATTTTGTATTTTAAATGAGGATCACAGACAGCCATGTTGCACACAGCAAGGAGACTTATTTTCCAAAGCTGTTGTGTCCAAGACGCAATATCCTTGTAATTTTCTTTTATTCCTAGGCATGTACAAGGAAAAAATGCGCTTCATATCTCTTGCTTTAAATGAGTGTATTAGAAAATCAGTGCTTTTAAAGAATTCTCACTTGATTAATAAAAGTTCTGAGGACAACAGTAACAATCCGGCGACATTACGGCAACGAAATCTATCTGGGGACAGAGAGTTAATTACGGGGACTGTCCCCGGCAAACGGGGACATCTGGTAACCCTATTGTAAACTGAATCATCAGACTGTAGTCACACGAGGATTCGCATGAAACTGACGAGCCTGTGGTTTGTGAGTGTGTCACTCGGGAATAAAACATAGACTGCGTTGTAGTCGCGCAGGTGTGCTACAGCATATACGAGGCATGTTTTTTTAAGTAAGTACCGTTTTGAAATTAAAAAAAACGTGCAAATATATCTCAATAATTTTATTTTTACATGAAAGTCTGTACCTTACTCTACTTTTTTACATAATTCCCTTCAATATTGAGGCACTTTTCATAATGTAGTACCTGTTTTTGAAACCCTCCTCATAGAAGTATGCCGCCTGACTTGTTAACCACTGCATCACAAATGTTTTGACTTCGTTATCGTCTTCAAGACGCTGACCGCCCAGGTGTTTCTTCAAGTGCAGGAACGATGGTAGTTTCTGGGCGCCAGATCAGGGCTGTACGGAGGATGTTCTAGAGTTTCCCATCGAAAAGAAGTGATGAGATCTTTGGTCTGATTAGCCACATGAAGATCGGGCATTGTCATGCAGCAAAACGATGCCTTTGCTCAAGTTGCCACGTCATTTGTTCTGGATTGTCCAATATCTTACAATAAGCTGCTGCATTGATTGTCTCATTACGAGGCAGAAATTCCACAAGCAATACTCCTTTTCTGTCCCAAAAAACTTTGCACATGATTTTCCGGAGAAATCGTTTGCTTGAACTTCACTTTTTTGGGTGAATCTGAATGCCGCCATTCCATGAACTGTTGCTTTGATTCAGGTGTGACGTAGGCACCTATGTCTCATCGCCCGTAACAATTTGGCTTAAGAAATCATCACCATCGTTGTGGTACCACTCAAGGAAAGTCAATGCACTGCCTAAACCTTTGGTTTTGTGCACATCCGTTAACATTTTCGGTACCCAACGTGAGCACAATTTTCGGTAATTCAAGTGCTTGGTCACAATGCCATACAGAACACTACGAGAAACATTAGGAAAGTCATCACACAAGGAGGAAATCGTAAAGCGTCTGTTTTCTCTCACCTTATTTCCACTTTCTGCACCAAACTTTCATTAACGACCGAAGGACCCCCACTCCGTTGTTCATCATACACATTTGTGTGGCCATCTTTAAATGCTCTCACCCACTGTCTCACCATTCCATCACTCATAATGTTTTGTCCGTAAACTGCACAGATCTCACGATGAATATCGATCAGTTTTAGGCCTTTAGCACAAAGAAATCTTATAACAGCCCGTACTTCACAGTCGGCGGGACTCACGATTATCGTAGGCATCTTAAACACTCAGTGAACAACGTAAACAAGGAAGAATTAGACTGTAATGGCGTCAGTGCGTAGGCAAGATTTGCAGGTACCCAGTGCGCATGCGCGGAACGCCGACCGTAGCGCTGCAGCCACGGTGTGACAAAACGGTACTTACTTAAAAAATATACCTCGTATTTACAAAGAGATGTTCTGAATAACTTACCTATAATGGCGAAATAATTTAATGTATATTCATAAAAGGGAAAAGTAGGCAGGTGATGAAATTACACTCAAAGAATTTAAATTAAAAAAAAAAAAATCAGGAAGGGGAAAAATGTGAATGGGTATGGGAAAATTGTTGCTCTAGCCTGGGTTCCATTGTAATTAAATTAAAGAATTAAACACTGCAATTTGTTTACAAAGTTAACTATACCAGAAATAGATTAACTGATATTAAAACACACTGTCACGTGGTAATGGCAGAGCGAAGTATTACCTTCGACTTACCCAGTGCACATAAGTTCGTGCAGCCTCCTCGCCGTCAGCTTTTGGTTCTTCCAGTTGGCGTCCGCAAGTACGGGCTGGAAAGCACTAACAGAAATCACTCTAACTACTGACTTGAGGTATTGTTGCAAATAACTTCAGAGATGTTATGAACAGGCATTTATTCTTGAATTCTTCGAGAGACAAGTGGATTGATACAGTTGAATGGTACATCTTAATATGCACAGAAACGGAATGTGTTTCCTCACTATAGCCGAATGGCTGAATAATAGCGGGAGGGTTGGTACAAGCCTCGCCTCGTGAGCATACGATGGAGATGGTGGTGTAATTTCTAACACTGCATAAGTCATTGGCTTCATAAAAATTGGCAAGTTTAGGGCGTGATCTTCAAAAGGAAACTGCGCAGAGGACGAGTACAGAACGCGTCACTCTACTATAGCTTCAGCTTGGTGCTGCATGTTTCAGATTTCAGTTATAACCAGATATCAAAATATTTAGTTAAATCATGCAACATTGTTTCTTCTATGCTCTTAGTATTGAAGTTATTCAGACGCAAATTTCATCGAATAATCATAATCAACACTCTAAAGTATTTCACTTAGTCTTAGAAAGTCTAAATCTTGTACACTGATACAGTTTTACACTCGAATGATAATAATAATTCGAGATTTCCCTCATATTAACTACCTATCTATCCCAACATGAAATGAATTTAAACCCTATATGTTAACATACTACCAAATTTTCATTATAGATGGAGTATAAGTTGTTTAAGTAAATGTGTTACATTTTATTTCATATTTCTTCTTACTTTAGAAGGTAGTGATTCTAAATGACTTCAACAATCTGCTGTGTCTTCCCATGATACTATATACAGGTAAAGTAGTACACAAATATAGTTTATATCCTCAAACCATAAGAAAAGACCAATTTTCCGATTTCCCATTTAACTAACCAATGGCAACCACAAACTGAAACGTTTTGGCGCATATTTGTAATTTAATTGTTTCGTTCTACATGTCTCAAATATCTGTTATAAATAGACAGGTAAGTTCTACTAACATATTTAATTTTACATTGTTCTTGTGCTCAGTTTGGAAGGTACTTTGAACTTACTGATGGTGGCAGTCAAATCTACATGAATCGGCATTGTTGCACTCGGCAAACACCCGTTGTTTGCAAATAGCATGTGCATTAGTATCTCGTTTGGTGATTATGGTAATAAATTTGTTGGTGACCTCAAACAGTACTTATGAGTCTCTTGGATTCGTTGATTTTATAAATTGTGCACAGTCGGGTTTTCTGTTCCACGAATCACTTTTCTCTTCATTTCAACTAGTAATAAAGTCAAGGTTTCTTACACTCCCAAACAAGAATCTGTTTCTGAAGATGAAGTTGAATGATAAACATGCGCAAGTTGACTTCAAAGGGACGTGTTGATAATTGATAATGTTCAAGTTTATGAGACATTTTGAAATTGTTAATGGCAACGGGAATCATATAGATAATTTTCTGATATTTGGAAGTATGTCTGGTGACACTATCAACAGAATTTTATAAAATACATGTGCCAAATATTGCTTTGACTTACCTTAAAGACATTCATGTTTGAGGAGAACACAGGCAAGCAGAGTGAAGAAAACAATCACTCAACCAAGGAAGAGCTTATACAAGTGAAGCAATAATTCATTACAATAATACTCAGAATAAAACTTACTCTGATTAAAGTTGATATTCTCTTATCCCTACCTCCCATGCATAATTAACAAAATGTATATACTGATGAAAGGAAACATCCTACAATATTTATTAAGCTCTGAGGTCAAAATTTTGCCAGCCAGCATTAGTCTCTCTCAACAACTTTCAATGTAATTACAAACTTCTTAACAGGCAGATTAATATGTCAAGCATGCAACTGTCAGCGATTAATATTCTCCATATTTCTTGGCATGTTTTGTACACACAGTGCAGCTATCAACTGCTTGCCAGATAGTTTAATCTCACTCGTCAGCTGTTAATGTCCGCCCGATATTGCATACTGTCCTCTGTACTAACCACATCCTACCACATTGTCTCATTATATATTTTCCTTTTTTTTTTTTTTTTTTGATTCTGCTGTTTCTTTTATTGAGATAGTAAATATATATTAGTCCATAATATCTTTCCGTACCTACGCTTCTTGCTTGTTTTAGCTACCATTTAAGCATAAATCCTACATTCTTAGGTTATTTTGAACATATTAAAGATTAAAAAAAAACTGTATATTTGGAAATAGGACAGCTGTGTTTCTTTTTTAACTTACGTTTTTTTAACTCATTGACATCAAGGTCGTTCATTAGAGGCGGGACAGATGTGTTAGTATAGACACGTCTTTTAGGATTATAGAAAATCAAATTTCATCACATGTAAGACAGAGAGTCAGGCTGTATACGCTACTTTCTGGGGATTATTCCAGAAAAAAATATTTTTCTATAAGCAACTTTGTTTAAAACTTCAACCATTATTCGTCGGTGATTTCTTTGAGCTTTAGAAATAGCTCCTAATGCGTTAGTGCATTATTTGCGAGAAATGCAGTCATTTCGATTCTAAAATCACTCACTTCCCGTCTGTAGTGTCTCTAGTTGATGACACGTCGTCGCTAACTCTAGTCTATATTGAAAACATCACTGACTGTGATGCCTGTTCACAGTATTTAATCCGCGTTTACCGATATTTATTCATTACCTGGTGATAGGTAATTCACAAGCTTTTGAGGCATGTTTGACGCAAATTTATCAACATATTAAAAAAATGTAATTTTCTTGGACTCTTTGGAGTAAAATGATATAAACACAGCCAGTGGAAACGTTTCCTTTATGTTTACCAAGTCATCATGGGTCAAGAGGCTCTATTTATTGAAAAATATTCTAGTTTCGGGATTCATGTTGTTATTTATATTTGCTACATGCTTACTGTGGAAGTAGATAAACATGATTCTCTTGCTACGCAAATGCCCTGCATTTAAACCATTGAATCTAGTAGATATAGGACCGAAATTTCTGTACCAATGCTTCAGAAGTGAAGGGCACTCTACTTGAATAGAAATTAAGATGTTGACAAATTTAACTGGTTCAGGGGAATCCAGAATTTTTCTTTGGGTGGGACTCGAGCGGACTTTGGTTTGGGGGGGGGGCTTGCCTAGAGTGGATTTTGGTTGGGGGACTTGCCTTAAGTGGATTTTGGCTTTGGGGGGGCCTCGAGTATGGCAAAAGGTAGTATTAATAGTGCCATCGAACCCGCAGAGCTAAAAAAAAAAGGTGTCCAAAATTAAAATGTCCTAGGTGGAACTAGATACTTTGGGGGGGGGGGCTTGAGCCCCCTTACCCTCCCCCCTTGATCCGCCCCTGACTGGTTTTATTGTTTTTGTTATAGTATCACAAGGTGCTAGAATTAAAAAAAAATGTTTCAAATATCTGAAATCATACAGGCTTAAGGAGGGTTTCTTTTGAAACCAGTTTGGTGTATAGTTTGTTTTTCATCAATAGCTTCAATTTTATTCAAAATTCTGCCCTGCCGCAATCGCTCACAGTACATTTATGTTCTCATTTTAAGGCAACTATGACATCATTTCTTATGAATAGACTGTTAATTTCAAGTATTTTTTTTAACAACTTCTGTCCTATTATTTCTTCGAAAATAAACTCCAAAAATTTTGTGGACTACCAATACTGCAAAAAATTAAGAAAACCTAACTATGTGAGCCTTTTGTCGGTGTGAAACTATCATTTATTTCTTGTGACACGAAAAAAAAAGAAAAAGTTCTCCAAATTACACTACTTCTGTGTGTGAACAATAACTTAAAGAAATTTCCCCAATTAGCCTCTAACTGTGAATACAAGTAATTTTTCTTTAATTGCTCAAAATGTTTTCATCTCGAACACAACAACGTTTCAGTATCAGCCAGGAATATTAATTACTTAATTAATATAACTTTATTTTATGATAGTAATCAGTTTTTACTGTGTAGATTATAGTATATGATAAATCTAGTTATCAACACTTCTGTTACATAATCAAATAATGTTATCATGAATTTCTCCAACCAGGGGCGCCGACTTTTGGAAAACCTCGTGGGTGCTCATGCTCATTTGATGATACATTAAAAAAGAAACGGCAAAGAGCGTTATCTAGTTTTGACGAGACTTTCATTGGCGGGTTGCCTATTTGGAAGGGAGTAATCTACTTTTACTACTTTTTATCCCGGAAATATTTAGGGTTCCAAGCATATTAATTAAAAAAACTTCAAAATTATTGACAAACATGAAAGAAGTCGCCGGCACCAACTATTTTTACATACTAGTGAAAATCGCATTTAATCCATCCAGTAGATTTAAAGCGAAAAGTCAGGCAGAGTAGGAAAGAAAGATTTTGCGTTTTGTATATTTTGTTCCAGACCAAAAATCACACTAAACTTAATTAAAATGAGTTTGGTCTTTTTAACGTAATTGAGTAACAAAACTTACAGATTTTCACGTTTATAATAGTAATAATTAAGTAACCAATGATTTGTGGATTCCTATTAGAAATCAGGATTTATTATTGCACTTGATTTGTGTCCGCAAGGATCGCTATCGTGAACAAAGTCGCGGGTACAGCTAGTAATTAATATACAGAGGGGGAAAAAAAGACAGGGGATAAATAGTAGATTAAACTATAACGAACTGTAGCTACCTATCATAATAATAAAAATGAAATCACTATGCGTAAAGTTCGCCGTAAGATGGAGCCAGAGGCAGGCTCCGAAACGTCGCCTTGTACTTTTACTGACGCGCTATCCCGTGGAAAGCTCGAGAGGATTTTCCGCAACTGACTCACTGAGAAAGCCTACATCCTTTCATGAAATCATTATATTAGCAGTGTGTAACATAATTTTTATTAGCTGTAGATATGTATTAATACTTACTTAATGTTGACAACTTTAAAAGAATTATATGATGAACACTAATAAACCTTTATAGGAACCTACATTTATAATTTATACACTCCTGGAAATTGAAATAAGAATACCGTGAATATTGTCCCAGGAATGGGAAACTTTATATACACATTCCTGGGGTCAGATACAACACATGATCACACAGACAGAACCATAGGCACATAGACACAGGCAACAGAGCATGCACAATGTCGGCACTAGTACCGTGTATATCCTCCTTTCGCAGCAATGCAGGCTGCAATTCTCCCATGGAGACGATCGTAGAGTTGCTGGATGTAGTCCTGTGGAACGGCATGCCAAGCCATTTCCACCTGGCGCCTCAGCTGGACCAGCGTTCGTGCTGGACGTGCAGACCGCGTGAGACGACGTTTCATCCAGTCCCAAACATGCTCAATGGGGGACAGACCCGGAGATCTCGCTGGCCAGGGTAGTTGACTTACACCTTCTAGAGCACGTTGGGTGGCACGGGATACATGTGGACGTGCATTGTCCTGTTGGAACAGCATGTTCCTTGCCGGTCTAGGAATGGTAGAACGATGGGTTCGATGACGGTTTGAATGTACCGTGCACTGTTCAGTGTCCCCTCGACGATCACCAGAGGTGTACGGCCAGTGTAGGAGATCGCTCCCCACACCATGATGCCGGGTTTTGGCCCTGTGTGCCTCGGTCGTATGCAGTCCTGATTGTGGCGCTCACCTGCACGGCGCCAAACACGCATACGACCATCATTGACATCAAGGCAGAAGCGACTCTCATCACTGAAGACGACACGTCTCCATTCGTCCCTCCATACACGCCTGTCGCGACACCACTGGAGGCGGGCTGCACGATGTTGGGGCTGAGCGGAAGATGACCTAACGGTGCGCGGGACCGTAGCCCAGCTTCATGGAGACGGTTGTGAATGGTCCTCTCTGATACCCCAGGAGCAACAGTGTCCCTAATTTGCCGGGAAGTGGCGGTGCGGTCCCCTACGGCACTGCGTAGGATTCGACGGTCTTGGCGTGCGTCCGTGCGTCGCTGCTGTCCGGACCCAGGTCGATGGGCACGTGCACCTTCCGCCGACCACTGGCGACAACATCGATGTACTGTGGAGACCTCGCACCCCACATGTTGAGCAATTCGCGGTACGTCCACCCCCTCCCGCATGCCCACTATACGCCCTCGCTCAAAGTCCGTCAACTGCACATACGGTTCACGTACACAGTGTCGCGGCATGCTACCAGTGTTAAAGACTGAGATTGAACTCCGTATTCCACGGCAAACTGGCTGACACTGACTGCGGCGGTGCCCAACCGCTGCGCAGCTAGCGCCCTTCGACGGCCAACACTGCTGTTCCTGGTGTGTCCGCTGTGCCGTGCATTTGATCATTGCTTGTACAGCCCTCTCGTAGTGTCCGGAGCAAGTATGGTGGGTCTTACACTCCGGCGTCAATGTGTTCTTATTTCAATTTCCAGGAGTGTATAACGATATCAATCTTTTTCAATACAAACGTATTTGGTGGCACTACAGCTTTATTTATAAACGTATCAGCAATGTCTTGTAGGTATACTTCACCCGCTATTTCACGGTTTACTTGCGCGACTATGTGATCATTCAATCTTTGCTGAGTCATAGCACTCCTCAAATAGTTTTTGTTCTCCGTTCTGCCGAAAATTACCGTTCTGCGGTGCATGCTAATACTGGAATAGTTAACACGATTTTTAAGAATTTGATGACTTTACATATCATATGTTGGATAGATTCGCAATACCAATATATATACTAGCTTTGGCCGGCATGCGTTGCAATCCCTATTTTTATTTCTTAAGTGGGTACGCATATAGAAAACAGACACATTAACATGTACCAAATAACTGAATAACTTAATGGTTTCATGTGTAAATTTTGTTTAAGGAGAGTGATGAGTGATAGTGGGTGGGATTTTGTAAATCTAATGTAGGCAACACATTTCTCTTTGTTTTAAAGTATACGTGTGCTGTGATCCATCAAAAATCGTGTGAAAACTGTGAGTTTCTAAAAATAACTTTTGAAATTAAGATGGGTGGTACTAAAGGGGGAAGAGGGGTTGGATTTTTGTAAACCAAAGGTAGACAGTACTTTTTTATTTGCTTGAAAGTTTATGTGTGTAAAGTAACTTCAAAATCGGTTAGAAACTGTAGCTTTGTATAAAGAACATTGACAAAAATTAATGGGGTGGAAAGAGTGAGAGTGGTTGAGTTTCCGAAAATCAAATTTAAACAGTACTTTTCTGTTTGTTTTAATGTATATGTGTGTAAAGGACCATTGAAATCAGATTAAATCTGTGGTATGCATAAAGAACGTTTAAAAAATAAGGGGGCGGAAAGCGGGAGTGTTTCTGAAAACCAAATGAAGACACTATTTTTCTGTTGATTTCAAAGTATATGTTTGCAAAGTTCTGTCGATATTGATAAAAACTGTGAGTATGTGTAAAGAACATTGATAAAAATTTAGGGGGCGGAAAGGGAAAGAGGGGTTGGGTTTTCGCAAACCAAATATAGATGGTAATTTTCTGTTTGTTTTACAGTATCCGTGTGCAAAGGACCATTGAAATCGGACTGTGGATAAGTACAAAGAACATTTACAAAAATTAATAAGATGGAAAGGGGCAGAGAGGTAGGGTTTATGAAAACCAAATATAGACAAATTTTTCTGTTTGTTTTAAAATAGACATATGCAAAGTTTCTTCAATAGTGGATAAAAACTGTGGGTTGACAAAAATTAAGGGGGTGGAAAGGGGGAGAGGGGTTGGGTTTTCGCAAATCAAATATGCAGTATTTTTCTCTTTGTTTTAAAGTATACGTGTGAAAAGTTCCGTTGATATCGAATAAAAATTGTGGATGTGTATAAAAAAAATTGGCAAAAATTTTGGGGTGGAAGGGGGAGACGGGTTGGGTTCCTGAAAACCAAATACTGACAGTATTTTTCTGTTTATTTTAAAGTATACATGTGCAAAGTTCCATCGAAATCGCATAAAAATTGTGGGTTCGTATAAAAGTAAAGGGGGAGAAGGGTGATTTTTTGGATTTTTTCTTTTTGGTCAAAACCTTCGCACGCGTACACACAATAATTCACCAAAGTTTCATCGCAATCGGATAAATGTTTTAGGAACGCATAGAAGACGAGCATACAAAAAAACATTTATTTTATATAACAAAATACAAGTTTTTCACATTGTTCAGTCTGACATTTTTTGTTCGTGCAATATCAAGTAAAAGTGAAGAACCAAACAATTCACATCAAAGACATCTTCGTCGAACTGTTCCACGTAACCGCTGCTTGTATCATTTTGATCCCTTACCCCATTTAATTTTTGCAAATGTTCTTTACACAAAGCTACAGTTTTTATCTTGTTTCAACGGAACTTTGAATATGTATACTTTAAAACAAAGAGAAAATACTGTCCACACTAACTTTACAAAAACCAAGCTATTCTTCGCCTCTACAGCCCTTAATCGTTTTTTTATATACCTACAGTTTTTATCTGATATATATAGAAATTTACACACGTATACTATGGTATACAAAAGTCCAATCCCTCTTTCCCTTTACCCCACCCCTTTTAATTTCTAATTTTCTTTACAAAAATCCACAGTTTTAAATCGCTTCAAAATCAATTAAGCTATTTTTAAGTCATGGCAGAATATTCATAAAATAAATGTGCCTGTCTCAACATGGACCTGAGATTTCAACTTGGACTCCAAGCTTTCACATTGTGAAAACCAATTGGAAATCTATATTTTCTGTGTGATGCCGGAACAATCATATATATTCCAGAGACAGATTTGTGTATGTGGTATGTATTAGTACCCAGATATTACATGTTTCGATTATCGAGCAGCAGATTTAACAGATGTTATGATTAGGTCGAAACACAGCCTGGACCAAAATGTAAACTGACATTCTATAACACAGCATCCAATTCACCCTTTTATGGAAGTTGTTGGGGTATATAAAGACAGAATTTTTATGAAAGCAAGCGCTTTAACCACTGAGCTACCAGGAAGTTTGCAATAATGAGAACTGCTGTGGAATATTTAAAATACAAACCAAATATAATACCCACAAAAAATTAAAAATAATAATAATTGTTTAAAAAAACATAAAAACCGCCTCCAAAAAAGCACATTAAAAATTTTAAAATAACTTCATAGCTTGCTTAGAAGAAAGTAAATCTAAATGGACAATATTTTACATTACTGTTATTGAAATTTTTGCCTTAATTAGTTTTTAGAGTCGGTGCCAGCCAAAGCAAGAAAGAACAAAAAGATAAAATAATAATGAATAACAATAATATATAAAAATCATGTTACTACTTACCTACAATTAATGTTAGAAACATGTTTCAACAAAACTGAAACATACAGATATGCCGATATTATACTAACTGTAAAGCGTTTACAGCCTACCATAGTGCCATAGATTTGCCTGAACGACCAACGAGGCCGAGCCATAGATTAAAATACTGTCTCATTTGTTTCCCTAAACTGTCTCCCACAATAACAATATTTGCCTCACTACATGCTGTAAAATATTCGGAATTTTTGTTCGTACTCCCGTTTCGCCTCGAACACCAAAGTTCAGTAATTCGATCTTCGCGATGTGACAGCTGGCACCGAGTCCAAAAATTACTAATTAATGTAAAAATTTCAATAACAGTAACGTAAAATATTGTCCATTTAGACTTATTTTCTTCTAATCAAGATATAAAGTTATTTTAAAATTTTTAGCGTGTTTTTTATGTTTTTTAAACAATTATTTTATCATATCGTGTAGTTTACTTTTTGATAGCATGCAGTGTACATTGATGCCGCCATCTAAGTTGGCTTTATGCAATACGGAAAAACTGTGAACATCAGGCTTTTCAAAGCTTTACTTCACGATGAAAAACCATCTTGAGTGAATGCTTTAATGAACTCATCTCCTCTAGATGATGTTCCCGGCGCAGAAAAGCCACTAGACATGGTTTATTTGCAGATTTGGTAAAACACATTTTCTATATCTTACTTCATTATTATAACAGCCATGGAATAATTGTCTACCACTTGCGCCTACAAATTGCGCCTTTCCTTGTGTTCAACTGAATGTGCAGAAATAATATCTTCTAGTTCTATTTGTTGAGCAGTACTAAGCTGAGAACAGCGGATGTTCTTCAGGTTTGGGCATATTACGATTTCGAAGGACGAATTTGTCTATCTAAACTAATAATTTTCCCAATTAAACAAGATAGCATAAACCAGCGTGCCCTCAAAGCACGTGCTTTATTTAGCAGCTCGATTAGGAATGAGTGAGACACCTGATACAGCCTACGAGCCACTGGGGCGCACGGACGGATGGCGGGTCGAATGCTTGATTCGCTTGTGTGCGCGCTCTTTACAAATCTTACTTACCACACATTAGATAGTGCTATTTATGACCTAACTTAGTGTTTATATTCTCCTTGGGCATGAACAAGTGTGATCACGTCGAGACGTCTTTTCTCGCCACGCGGTGTGTGACATAGGTGTCACTTGACGTCGATTACTAATCATTTTCAGTGTCCGTGTTCATGGGTGTTCGGCACCCACTGATTACCTCTTATGGGTGCCAGAGCCTCCGAGCACCCACAGAGTCGGCGCCCCTGCCGCCAACCCAAAACAACAGAATGATTTCTCGTCATCAGTCACGGGGTATGTTACAGCTCATAAGAATATTGGAACGAAGATCTGGGTAACCCGTTGCTACAAAAATGTATTAAATGGCTGCTTAGTAATATAAAAAGTTTTTTGTGGTAATTATCTTTCTGCTTAGGAGTGGGCCGATAAAAAATTCATTGCACAAAAGATAACAGTAATATTTCCAATGTGGTCTGTAAAAGGGCCCATCCTGTTCAATACACCCA
>JARYHS010003920.1:0-46965 GCA_031002005.1 Vandiemenella viatica
TAACTTTGTTCCTGTTCCCTACTTTCTCGAGGACCACAGCTGGTTCCAAATGGTGCTTAAACGGTAAAACTAATCTCAAACGATTTGAGTCACCAGCGCTGAGCTGATACACTGACGAGAATATCAGCACCTAATCGTCCATACTTCAAGACTAATGCTAGCATACCGGTTGGGGGACGAGGGTGAGGTGTGGCGGGAAGTAAGCCATTTGTATGCTATTTGCCTGAGTTGTGGTGATAGCTGGTTGATTCATGTCTATAGAAGACCACCTGTCCCGTAATACATCAACCTGACTTCTGATATGAGCATAAACCTAGCAACATGGGGTCTATTGGTTTTCACTATACTTGAAGACTATTGAGTCAAACATTACGGATATATGACGTATTTCGCTAAGGGAATTGATGTAATTTTTACAAATTTCAATATTGGAGGTACACTCTTTGGCAAAAAAATTGACTGTCGGCGCCTGAGACTAAGTCGCTTATTTTGCACAATGTGGCATCAATGGAGAGTTTGCCTTCCCAGGAAACTTTAGCGCATCTACTAGCTCCGCCCATCAAACCATCCCATTGGCGGGTATTCAGTTCAGCGCCATCTGCAATTCATTTCCTTAAATCAATGCCTGTAATATAACAGGAAGACTCCGCCCATCGAACATTCTTATTGGCAGGGTAGATCATCAATCTTCCCTACATTTCAGTAAAAGGCTACTGACCAATCCTGAGTCAAGTAATGCATTTTCCAGTCGCGGGATTGGCTATCATATTCGGCAAGATATGGCCGACCATCGAATCATCGAACGAAATTCGGTTCCAGCTATACTTTTGTTAAATTCCGATCGTGAAAACATGTCGCTAAAGTTGTAATGAACAAGATTGAAATAAAGCGCCGCAAACATGAGGTTCAGTGATTATTTTATTCCAAATGTTTAGCGTAAAACTATAACGATGTTTATCTATATATTGATTTGGCTAATTCCTTCCAATAATACTACACATAATGAGATGTGTGGGCCAAGAATTGGGTGGAAATGTTCAAAGTTCCAGGATTTTTAGTTCAACAAAACTATAGAAATGATTATAAAGAGATTATTTCGGAAAATTATCTAAGACCAGTTGAATGTAACTTTTTTCCGAGACAGGATAGGGTTGTTTACACACTGCGCGAGCTGTCTATTTACACGAGCTCAGTTGGCTTATAGTTAACGCTTTAGTCTTCTGAACGCGAGGTCCTCGGTTCGATTCCAGCCGTTCCAATTATTTTTTTGTATTTATTTTAAACAACTCGAAGCTACAAATGACTTATCCGTAAAATATAACGTCGACTCTTACCTACTTGCGTCAGGGAATAGTATACCTAAGGAAAGACCCAGAACTGAGTACTTCTTAACAAACAGCACACGTAACTATGAAAGCTTTCATGGAGTGACACTGGAAGATACCACGGGTTTCAAACTCGTCGAAATCGCATCATCTGGTGACGTTAGGTGGACTTCAACGAGATCTCACAGTCGTCAACGAGAAGAAATACTAAATAATATTACTGTAGCAATTTCTTATTATTCCTCTGGCTTTAACACTTGTCTACTTCGAAGTCGTTAAAGGTGGGAAGGGAATGGAGTCAAGGAACGGGAAGGAATTCGGACCACAGATTTTCGATTTTTTTTCAATTTGCTTCTCTTGTAACTGTAACTTTTCATTCACCCACACTGCAGTAGAAGCCTTAACCTTTTCCACCTGACACGACAATTTCTCTACGCCGACTGTTAAATGGTCGACTTCTTCTTTACTACCGTGTACTTTTCGGTAAGGGTTTCTCCTAAAGTCTCCACCTTCGACAATCTTTCATCATGGTTATCTTCTATAAGCTCGACTGTTTTCTTTAAGGATTCCATATTTTATTGCAAAACACTAGTTACTTGTTGGCAGTCTGAACGATACTGAGTCAATTTACAAGATATTTCAGCAGTTTGTTGTGTACAAAGTTCCCTATATTGGGTCAATTCTTCCCTAAACTGCCCTAGTTGCGATTCAAAAGCATCCCGAAGACATTCGATACTCTCCTTATTTTCATTTAATTTGGATGCAAGTGAAATACTATTTTCATTTAATCTGGATTCAAGTGAAATACTATTTTCATTTAATTTGGATTCAAGTGATTCATTTAATTTGGATTCAAGTGAAACACTTAATTCAGATTTAAGGGAAATATTATCTTCCTTTAATTCTGATTTCAGTGAAGTTAATTTAGATTCAAGAAGGGACTGAATTGACATGACAAATTGTCCCTGGAAAGCACAAAACATTTCCGACATGGACGCCTCATTACTTTCCCTAACCACTTCTCTGACTTGTCAACTTCTGATTCACTAGCAAAACTCGTCATCGACTGTAAATGATTAGACACAGTAAGGGAGGACTGATTCATGTCTACACTGGGTGCGTCACCAAGGGACTCACCTCCCAGCACCATCTCTCCATTCACACCACCCTCTACCTCAGATGCCATATTACGAAATTATTTAAATTCAATCTTCCATTGTAGAAAAGACAAGAAGTAACCAACGCCGTCAATCCAGCAAACAGAATACACCAGTATACATTAGCACAGAAAAAAAGGAAAAATTCTGTTTCCAAATCTTTTAACTTAACTATCAAACAAGATATACACCATGTCATAAAATACACTTTCAATTGAATACATACACTACTATCAATGACCAAAAAAAATTACGGAAACTCTAAAATAATTTTTTTTTTTTTTTTCCTTGAAAAATAATTTGCTAAGCAAATCTAACACAGTTGTCCGGCATTTCAACTTTAATAAGTTAACGAAAGAAAAGGAAAAAGACCTCTGTTACTCAATATGCAAAAAATAATTAATTTTTCTCTTAAAAAAAATCGCGAATTATTCGTGCCGATTTGTGCTTTCACAAAGACTGAAAAATAAATCTTGCACTTCTTTGGAAAATCAACAAAAAAATCTACAAATTAATTCGTTAACAGAAACTGACATAACTTGACCCAAATCAGAATAAAATTATGCTTGCATGCATAAAATTTGCAATCCGCATAGTCGGTAGCTCATTTGAAGATTCATTAATGCCAAAGAAATAATTACTACCGCGGAAATGTGATTCCAATCGAAACAGTATTTTTTTTTTTTAAATTATTTAATGTCAGTTTGTGTCTTTCTTTAATTAAAAATTTGTTCGCACTTTCCTTTCGAAGAATCTCAGTTGCTGACCGCGCTGCCGTCGACCGCAATGACGCCGCGCCGCTTCTGCGTGCCCGCGTTGTTCCGCTGTCGCGTCTCTCCGCTGTACCGCGTTGCCCCGGTGTCGAGTTGTTGCTCTGGCGAGGCTTCCCGTCAGACTGCGTTGTTCGGTTCCGATCGTGAAAGCTCGGGTCCTCTCGTTTATTACATTGTTGTGCACTCGCCGCCTCGAAGTAGCCGTACCATCGCCGATTGTTGTCTTCCCGCTCTACTCACTGCTTATTATTTCCCGCAGCACTCCATTTTTTTTTTTTTTTTTTTTTTTTTTTTTATTAATCACTGTCCGTCCTTAACAATTTTAACTGCAACTTGTCCTGTCAAGTTGAGCCATGTAACGTGTACTCGCGCTATTCGTGTTTGTATAGTTAAAAGTTCGTTGAAGCAATTGAGCAGCTACACTTCCTAACACGATTTTTCTTAAGCTTTCTTCCACCACTAATTACTCTTTTAATTAAAGGTTCGTTTTGCCGTGCGGTCGCCAGTCTTTCGGCTATGCTAATTGGTTAATTAAAGTCACAGAAGAAGACACATATGCGTACTAGTTTTCGTAAATTTATTCCTCTGAGACTACACAGTCAACAAGCATGCCACCAGACAATAATACTAATGTTTCTTCGTCACCGAAGATAGCAGATTCAAGTACAGTCAAAAGATAAATAAGCAGTGAGCACAATTCTCGAAACTAATTAACAAACAATCGCCATAGTCCGATTCTGCAGTAGTTTACTAAACACAGTCTATATTGAATCAGGTCACTCGGAAGAACCTTCATAGTCCAACATATACTTTAGCACACATCCCACAGTGTTCTTTAGTACGGAACACACGCCAAGCGGCCGTACGATGTATTCACAGGATAAACACACTGCCGTAAACCTTCCGCTCCCGCCGGCTGTTCCGTACGTTACCACTGACAAATCACCGACCCCTCGACTCACCGCGCTCGGCGCTCGCCCACCGCCAAAGACCTTACATACCTCTCAGATTACACTATTCACTCCAAATATAACCGTAACGTTCATGGTTACGTTACACAACGAAAAAGTGGAACAGAACACCCATGACTGGCCAAAAATCATAGAAAGACACACACAGACCCACATGTCAATGCATTCACACAGTTCCATTCATCACCACACACATGCACATAACTGGAGGAAAGAGACTGAACGTGCTAGATCCAAACTGAAGAGTTAAAGGATGTGTGAAGTTTGAAATCACAGCCACGTCTCTCCCACACCGCAACCCTTTCTGTAATTTAGTAACATGTGACCCAGGTACTATGAGTTACAATAGACACTTGTCTATCAGACAGGTATCGTAACCTCAATATTCATACTTGGTCTCACCCACAAATCCATACGTCTCCACACAAGCACAAACATATGAGAGGAACAGCAATTCATACATCCAGATAGACGAGTTTAAGGAAGGTATCACCATACTTACGCATACAGCCACAGAGAAAGGCTCACACAGACGCATATTTCCATGCCTAGAGCGAGCTCAACACAACAACCAGCCCAATCATGGCAATGAAACAGTGGAACAGAACCCCCATGGCTCTAGACTGACAAAAAGTCATCATTAACATGTGTTCCAAGTACCAAACTCCTCACATCAACATCATATCATTTAACTCACACTACAGACCTCTCTACCATTCAGTATCGTTGGTAATATGTACAGAGCTGTTCACATGATCAGCACCACCTCTATCCCACCCCACAAGCTTTTCTGCTATTCAGTAATATTTGCCCCACGAACCACGAGTATCAGTAGACACATAGTCATCAGACTAATATCATAACTCCCATTCTTATACTAGGTCCCACACACAAGCACACACAAACATAACTGACAAAAAAATAACTATCAGACAGACGTTAGAGTGTCTGCAAAGGGTGACATGTTTTTGCCATACACCTCAGTACTTATCCCATACGGATTATTCATTACAGCCAATTAATTACATGTTCCATCAACACATAGGTAGCCAGTCATTGTGAACTCTCAAAGTCTAGTATAATCTAATCATGATAGACACACAACCACATAGAAAGACACGCATACACACACTCATATCTCCATGCATACACACAGTTACCATACATCACCACACACATACACGTAAGTGGAGGAAAAGGACTGAACACCCTAGTTCGAGACTGAATAGTTACAGGATGTGCGAAAGGTTACATTTCTTTGCCACTAACCTCGGTGCTCATCACACCCAACTGATTACATCTACATAGGTGGCCACTGATCTCAAGTAGACTCCTACCATCATAATTACACACATAACCACAAAGGAACACGCACACACACCATACATATACCACAATTTCATAAGTTACCACAAATATACAAGTAACTGCAGGAAAGGGACCCGACAGACGACGTCCACACTGAGGTGTTACATGATAGGCAGACTATAGCACGTCTTTTACAATACACCTAAGTGTTCACCACACTTAACTGATTAATGTGCCGTCATTATAGCTGGTGGCTGGAACTAAACACTTGGCAATGTTTGGTCAAAAGTCATTTGTTAATAGCAGCTCATCAAAGACATATTTTGGTGTCAACCTGCCCAGGCGGGCGTGGCGGGAGGGGGCCTCCCTTCCTCACAGCGGACGCGTACATCGTGTTTTTGTAGGTCGGTATCCTACACATATAACCGCTTTCGAGGCAATGAAATTCTGGTCTTCAGTGCGGTCCTAAAAATGCGGTTACCAGTAATAGGTCCCGGTCGGGAAACTCCGGAAAACCATCGCGGTCCGTGCTTTTAGACCGGCGTATTGCGGTATTTCTGTCCGTAGTGGGGAAGGGGGCCCCCTCCCGCCGCGCCCGCCTGGGCAGGTTGACCCAAAATTTGTCTTTGATGAGCTGCTATTAACAAATGACTTTTGACCAAACATTGCCAAGTGTTTAGTTCCAGCCACCAGCTATAATGATGGCACATTAAAAATCAGATAATTGTGATGAGCACTGAGGTATTGCTATACTTTCACAATAATTTCATGAAAACAGGTACACATAGAATTTATATCTTTCCAATTTGCTGAGTTTATGACGTTTTTTTAAATTTCGACTGTTAATGTATTTTAAAAGAAAAATTTATGCTTTTCAATCGTCTATAACTTATTTTTAATTCAATTACAACAAGTTCTGCTCGCTACATACTCTCTAGGTGCGGAAAATAAAAATTTGATTTTCGTGTTGAAATTGACGAGTTTTAACGACTTTTTCAATAATATGTCAAAACACTTAAACACCCATACCCGCGGCCGGACTCGAACCGGCGACCTTTGGCACATGGAACTAGCACTCTAGCCTCAACGCTACCGGGGTCGGTTTAATATCCGTTAATGTTGACTTTTTTGTTTTTAGAAAAAAATCGCGATGGTTTATGCTTAATCAAATGCAAGTATATTTCACGAAATCACTACACAGAACCGAAGAAAATATTTTACTGTGGTGAAATACTTGCAACTTGCTGTAGATAGTAGCCAAGATGTTTCGCAGCGCAAACAAGTGCTTGCTTAGCGGAACGCTGGAATCTCCCCGCACGGCACACATTTCGCAATGCCTAATGGAGAGCAAACAGAGCGTGTTCACGCAGGCCCGCATTCCAGAACAGAAAACGGGGGTTCCGAAATATTTCACGCATATGAAGCATGCCAGTCCATCTAGAGGTGACTATAGCCTCTAGGAGCTGCCACCTGGTGACAGTGATGCAAGGCGAATGCGCGATGCCTTGGCTGGGCAAGTCGACACCTGTCCCAACGTCTAATGGTTAGCAAACAGAGCGCGTATTCCGAAACAGAAATTGCCTCAGGGGTTGGGTTTTCCCGCTAGCTTTCTCTCTATTGGGCGGTGTGGAATGTCTGCGCCCAAAGAAATTAAGCCCTTGGGTGATGCTGCCATCTTGTGAGCGCCCAAAGAACTAACGGTCCGCCATCTTGTGACGTCATATGACCTTGGCCACGATTGGTCCACTCGAATTTCCCACAATGCAAAGAACTTAAAACTGTGACGTCACGTGAACGAGTGGAGTCTCTTTACGGTTGTCCAAAGAGCTGATCAGGCTAGCTAAGACAAACTCCTACTTCTGTAGCTTCACGTTAAATTATTCCGACTTCTCCAGATATGAATTCTCTATGTGCAGGGTGTTTCCGGAAAATGAAATGTATTCCACAATACTTTATTCGCCACTAATATTTTATACGAGATTTCACTTACTATACTTGTTTAGTTCGCGAATAGTATCTTCACTATTTGTTATTCTACCTTGAACCTATCAATATTTTGTCTAATTTTCAGTAGCACTGTAGTTCCCTATCGCTAGTTTGTATAATTCATGAAAAGTGGCATTTACAGCGTATTGTGAATAGAATGGCTTATTTACAATATGCCTAGACACATAGGTCCCACTAGCAATCACATTTTAGTAAATAAATTTATCTATGATTGTATTGTATTTTCAGGACAACTTGCACAGACAGTGCGAAAACGAAAGTATATACTAATCACTCGGTTATATTTAAGCAAGGCTTACAAAGTCTATTGCTGTGTAACCCAAGGTTTCAACTTTGACGAAACGTACATCAACATACTGAAAACCAGTATGGAGGCGGATATAGGCTGGAAATATATGCTTCATTGAAGCTATTCCAGTAAACCGTGCTGATTATTTGTGAGACTATAGAATGTACTGGAGCGAATCATTTAACCGTTACAGATCAATGCTACTGTCCGTAGTTACAAGTTCATCGCGAATTGTACATCAGTGAGCTTTTTATGATGAGCTTCAGTTATCAGATACCAGAGTTTCTTCAGGTACCGGATATGATCGAACAACAGGTGGTATAATTAATTATACGATGTAAGGTGGCAGTTGCAAATTTCTCAATCCACATTAATCCGAGTACTTTTGATCTGCCTCACATTCCACCCCTGTCACGGTTGGACTTACTGTTTAAAGTGTAATGGTGAACATTCAGATTTTGTTGTCATATAACCTATTAACACTTTAGTCAGAGACATAGGTCGTGCAAATCGTGTACTTCAACGACGTCTCTAAGAGTTGATTTAAAAATATGGATAAATTCATAAAATGTCCGAGGGGAAACTAACTCGAGTTCTGGCGTTTGGTAGTCGTACCCAAACCTCGGCATCGTGAGGCTGTTTGCAGGAGTCGCTGGTTTGAGTCCGGCATAAGGCATAGGCCCACTGCAAACAAGACCCAGACGTCCATTCCTGTTTTTACCTCGTCAGTAATTTTAAATGGATTATAATATTTTTGGGATAGGATATGCACTAAATCTTTAAAGGTAGAAGGGGAACAATATAAAATACTAAAAAGCATCAGCTGGCACGTGGAGGTCTCTAGCACATACGCTACCGAGGCCGACATTTATTCCGGCTTATAGCTTTATTGATCGTCGACGTTAGTGACTGAAAATAGCTGAGGACAAGGTTCACGACGGAATTCGTCCACAGCACTTTGAAGGATTTCGGAAAACTGTTATAACCGAAATCAGGAAGACCGGGCGGGCATTTGACCCCACGTCTTCCTGAATGTCAGTACCGAGCGTTACAACTCACCTGAAAGGCTCGGTTCTTCAGCGGTGACAGTCCAGAACTGCAGTTAACACAGCCACAGAGCGGAAATTCAGTTCCTAAACTCACTCACACGAAAATCAAGAAAGAATAGGGATTCAGGATACTAGTTCGTTCAGTCAAATACCATTTACAATCTTCCCTTATAAGCTTCGGCTATGACAATGCTTAGACTTCCAGACACTTCGAAATAAGACTCTTTTGACACATTGGTATAAGCTTAATGTACAGCTTGTAAGACAGACCTATAGCATTTTGGGCTACGAAGTTTCGGTATAAACCAATTTCGCTTCTGTTGTATGTGAATTTTAAACTTATTACCATGAAAGCAGGACAGACAACAGTAAGCATTTCGTGACAAAATTATAATGTGTGTGTGTGTTTTTTGCGATATGTACTAAATATCCCATAGAGAGGGTTTATTTTATCCTAAGGAACTACTCTTCTGGTATAAACCTGTAACCATCCCTCAGAGCAGAACATGTTCGTTTAATGCGTCAAGTTTGCAGTATGAGTGGGCGAATTTCATTCAATTTTATTGGGTAATCTTTGATAATTTGCAACGTAAAGACACCACAGCGCAGCAAACTATATTGGTGGGCGCTCAAAAATAACGTCTAGGTTTAAGTAGATTTTCTTTGGCAGAATGAGGATTTTTATATAAAATGCTGATATTTCCAGCATCAATCATACCCATTAGTGTATAAGTGATCTCATGTTGGAACGGAGGATTACAACTCAGGTACCCTAGTTGGGGTGTATATCCTTCCTAAAAACGGTACAATCAGAGTACTGTCTGTCCAGGAAAGTGAAAATTTCTGTTGCAAAGTTTTGCTTAATCTCGGCTGGTATCTGAAATGTATGTTATCAGTGAAGAGTTTGAGGACGCTCAGTTATTGCGAAAAAGTGTCAGAATAGTCTAATTTTGCGAGGAAATACAATAAATTGATCAAAACCGGTAAAAACTGTGAAAATTATATGAAAATGGTGTAAATCGTTATAAATCGTTATAAATCGTTATAAATACAGGAATTAATGTATTATCTATCATGTACACTCTTTGGCAAAAAAATTGACTGTCGGCGCCTGAGACTAAGTCGCTTATTTTGCACAATGTGGCATCAATGGAGAGTTTGCCTTCCCAGGAAACTTTAGCGCATCTACTAGCTCCGCCCATCAAACCATCCCATTGGCGGGTATTCAGTTCAGCGCCATCTGCAATTCATTTCCTTAAATCAATGCCTGTAATATAACAGGAAGACTCCGCCCATCGAACATTCTTATTGGCAGGGTAGATCATCAATCTTCCCCTACATTTCAGTAAAAGGCTACTGACCAATCCTGAGTCAAGTAATGCATTTTCCAGTCGCGGGATTGGCTATCATATTCGGCAAGATATGGCCGACCATCGAATCATCGAACGAAATTCGGTTCCAGCTATACTTTTGTTAAATTCCGATCGTGAAACATGTCGCTAAAGTTGTAATGAACAAGATTGAAATAAAGCGCCGCAAACATGAGGTTCAGTGATTATTTTATTCCAAATGATTAGCGTAAAACTATAACGATGTTTATTTATATATTGATTTGGCTAATTCCTTCCAATAATACTACACATAATGAGATGTGTGGGCCAAGAATTGGGTGGAAATGTTCAAAGATCCAGGATTTTTAGTTCAACAAAACTATAGAAATGATTATAAAGAGATTATTTCGGAAAATTATCTAAGACCAGTTGAATGTAACTTTTTCCGAGACAGGATAGGGTTGTTTACACACTGCGCGAGCTGTCTATTTACACGAGCTCAGTTGGCTTATGGTTAACGCTTTAGTCTTCTGAACGCGAGGTCCTCGGTTCGATTCCAGCCGTTCCAATTATTTTTTTTATTTATTTTAAACAACTCGAAGCTACAAATGACTTATCCGTAAAATATAACGTCGACTCTTACCTACTTGCGTCAGGGAATAGTATACCTAAGGAAAGACCCAGAACTGAGTACTTCTTAACAAACAGCACACGTAACTATGAAAGCTTTCATGGAGGTGACACTGGAAGATACCACGGGTTTCAAACTCGTCGAAATCGCATCATCTGGTGACGTTAGGTGGACTTCAACGAGATCTCACAGTCGTCAACGAGAAGAAATACTAAATAATATTACTGTAGCAATTTCTTATTATTCCTCTGGCTTTAACACTTGTCTACTTCGAAGTCGTTAAAGGTGGGAAGGGAATGGAGTCAAGGAACGGGAAGGAATTCGGACCACGGATTTTCGAAGAAATAATCCCCCATTCACCCAGAGTGACTTGGAGAAACGAATGAAAATCCAAATCTGGATAGCCGGAAAGAGTTTAATTCTGGTTTCCTTGTTTGACACTGACCTTGCCCTCACTAAACTTCAATTTTAAGCCTCAGGTTTCCTCCTACAATGTTCTGATTGAAGCCTATAAGACTTCGCAATATTTAAACTTTCAAAAGAAGAAGCAATAAAAGAAGTTAAAGAGGAATTTGAATGTGGCTTAAGTGTTCACAAAGACAAAGCCAGTAACCGGTATATTTGGATTTGCTGATGACATTGTCCTGAGAGCAGGACGGACTGAGAATATGGAGGAGTTATTGAATGACATGAACAAAATAATGACGGAGGACTCTGTAATAAATACAGATCGAAGCAAGACAAAAGTATAAAACAAAATAATAGTAGGTTAAATATATAAAAGAGGGATTGAATTCAAAATTAGAAATAATAAATTCTGTTACTTAGGAAGTAAAATTACAACTGATGGCCCAAACAGGAATGGTGTTAAAAACAGAATAGCACTAGTAAAAAGAACATTCATGAAAAAGTAGTTTCAAATATTGACCTACGAACTTTTTAAATTTCTATGTATGGAGTACAGCATTTTATGGTAACGAAGCATGGACTTCAGGAATGCCGGAAAGAAAAAAATTGAAGCATTCGAAATGTGGTGTTATAGAAGGATGCTGAAAATTTGGTGGACAGTTAAACCACGAAATGAACATTTTTTGGGAATGATGGCTGATGAAAGAAGTTTGTGGAAGAATCTTACACAAAGAAGAACAGGATCGTGGGTGATTTTTGTAGACATGCGGGATTGATTATGTATGAAGCAGATAACGGAGGACGTGTTTCGAGAGGAGTGTTTTGAGATGAATAGGTTAGTGCAAAATAAGAAAGGATGGAGGATTGTATCAAACCAAACGACTGACGACAGTAAAATAAGAGATGAAAGATGAAATAAGCGAGAGGGTGAAACACAGTGCCGACCCATTGAGACCTGCTCTTCCGAAACACATCGATGGGGCCGCCAGCTATAATGACCCGAAACGAAGATGTTGGCTATAGAACTATAGCATTTAAAAATCAACCTTTCACCTCCGTCACAAGCTGTTTGGTGCAGAGGCGTAAATTCCAGTTGAAGTAGCTGACTCTGTTTCATACCACTGCAGTGCAAGATAAACTTCTTATTTCTATTACTTTTAAACTTTGCATAAAAATCAGCTTGTAAAGGTTTGTAGTGTCAGTGATCATCTGTTTTATACTTATTTTAAAAACTGAAAGAAGTACGCTTCAGACTGGAAGTAAATTATTGATTGGTATTCATTTACCTAAACTAACCACTAAAAGATTTGTTTTCCACTGTCTCAGAAGATCGAAATTTAATTTAATAATATTAACCAATAAACATTTGGAAAAAAGAGGAGCGCTTGTATACGAAACTTACGTTCAATTTATCTGGAGCAAATTTTTGTCAGTTACCAAATTACAAAAAGATTTCGTCCCAAGGTAAAAAAATAATGGTAAAAGAACTTGCTAAAACAATGATTCTTGCTTTATTTGAAGTTTTGGATAGAAAAAGAAATATTGCGTAATCCAGTAAAGATTACGTGCCAGATGAGAAGAGCAATAAACTGTAATACAATTTTATAATGTATCACTCTTACTCTCTACAAGTGGTGTGTGAAATGGCAATTGTGATCGAAAGCAGATATTTTGTTGTTTGCATGGAGCATTAAACCACTAAGTGTTTCCTCGTCCGAAATTCGTTCCCTGCGACGAAATTCTAGCTGCTTTAACAGCTCGCAGTGTTTTATCTCATGGAACTGTGTGTTTGTTATGATACTATTGCTTAGAGTAGCATCATTATGTTTCGAATAAAACTAGTAGCTAAAGAGTAGTGAAAAATTTTATAACCGAGGACAAACGATTGAATTTTGTAATTACTGTAGCAACATAATGATGACTGATAGCTACGTAATATTGTCCTTATGAAAGCGTCACAGAACTGATTAGTAGACTAGGCTGGGAGTCTCTGGTAGATAGACGACGCACGTTTCGTTTAAACTTATTGGTAAACATGCGTACTCCCACTTTCACTCACGAGTGTAGTGAAATACTTCGTCCACCAACCTATTTGAGCCGGAATGACAGGATAGATAAGATTAGAGAAATAAGGTGCCGCAATGATTCTTATATGAATTCTTTTTTCCCTCGTACCCTTAGGGATTGGAATACACAACAAAGAGATTAGCTTTGGTGCTGAGCACCATCTGCCACCCACAATTTTGTGAATTGGAGAGTATATATGTAGATGTAGATGAATATGATTAATAATCGTTTTTCGATGTTTGCATAGTTATATTATATACTCAATAATTCTGAGTGATTTCTCAGTAGATGCACTGTAATCTCATTTCTGTTATGTGGATTTTTCGCGGTGCAACTACGACAGTTAGACTCAGATATTTAAGCAGTAAAACGGTTTACATTCCTACTTACAGTTGCAGCGTTCCGTCAAAAATTTTAAAACGTGGCTTGTAGTCTGTTTTAAAACCTTCTCAAGCCAAGCATATTTTATGCCACCAGAAATTATCCACCACAATTATTTGACGGTATATTGCAATGCCGGAGCGTGATAGGTGAGCGGTAACGTTCTGGCCTGACATTCGGGAGGACGCAAATTCCAATCCCTGTTCGGTCATCGAGATTTTTTGCTATCCATGATTTCACCAAATTACTCCAGGTTAATGTCGGGATGGTTTAATCAAAAGGCCATGAGCGAATTTCATCCTTGCAATAAGTACTTTCCCGTATCTAATGACCTCGACGTCGACGTTACATATGAGTTGATGTGTGATACTAAAAGGTTTCACATTTTGAAGCTTCCCTGATTTTGAGATCATTCTTGTTCTTGTTCTTCTTCTTCCAATGTAGTGTTAGACCAAGTGGGCTGTTACAGTCTCAATATAATTCTTGTTTTGAGCAAATGGAATCATATACAGAGGATCACTCAAAACAGAGTCAATAGTTGTGCCGCCGTATCACTCTCGGACTAGATAAAGAAAGAAAAAAATCATTAATTTTAAAACTATAAATAGTGCCCGTAAGCTCACGGTTATTTGAGAAAGAACAAGACACATGATTTTCAGGAGAAGCTTGTATTCCAAAAAACCTTCAGATGATAGATAAGAGATCCGTAGTCAGGTGGGAGCGATCGGGTTCGAATCTGCACAAATTAATTTTTCCCCCCTTTAACATTTTGCTTAATGTTTATTATTGAAAATATATACTTGTCATTAGTCATTACCAATGGTTCCTCACATAAATATGTTTACAGTAATATAGACCACGGCAAATGTGTGTTCTTTAAGAAGTATATTTAACTGAAAAATGAAAGTTCAATACAAAGGACTCGAGCAACAGACTACAGAGCATATTCCAAGAAGCTTAACCTCTACCGAAAATCCTATTTTCTGTTGTCCCTCTAAAACTATCAATATTAGGATCTTATTGATAATCCAGAAAATTACTCATTTTTGATTGTTTTTCCATTCCTGCTAGCCCGCCGAAAGAGATACAGAGCTATAAGCCAAGACTTCAATATTTTTCTGTTTAGAGAACTCTGTTGCGTGGTTCCTTCCAATATGTAGAAAGTGATTTGCCAGAGATCGCGACCATGCCTTATCAGTGTATATTGACAACTACGACAAACTTTTACTCTTCTATTTATCACATCCTAACGTTTCAGCCAACCTGTCGTAGCTTGAATGAGTCTATTTTTTGCTCGGTTACACTGTAGCTTCAAATAATTTTCAGTACCTTTCTTACATTCTCAGACAGAAAGAATATTTGTATGGAATTTATGGGCTTATTTTATACACAATCCCGACAATAAGCTTTAAAATAGGTGACGACTGATAATCATTCCAGCACTTGTTTCTCATTCAAAGATAGAGTTGAATATTTGAGTGAAGTAACGTGTGACTTATGTCTGGTAACAGAATTCAGGAAAGTGAAAACAAGTTATTTATAGAAACGGGGAAGAAGGAAGTTCTTATTTCCGCATAGCGGAAAGATTAGCTAGTGACCTAGCATTTAATCATTCCTCAGGATAAGTTACTAGTTGAACAGACTCTTGGATATTACTAATACAGGACTGACGAATTTCCTAATTATGAATTGTGAGACACCATCATTCTTATCGCTGAAATTAGAAGTTTGGTATTTGTTGAAACAAATAAAACTAAGTACTCTAAAAACTGGAAATAACTCTTTAAATCACACAGGTCGCCCTAAATTATAAATGAACAAACATTTTACCTTAGTAGGAGTGTAAACCAAAGATCAATTCTTGTAATTCCACATTAAAATAAATGACTTTCTCCTTTCGTTTTCTGTCTTCCAATGGGTTGGCTGTAATCCTCTATATACTGTAGTTCTGTCGATCTAATCGTCTTCGTCTCCGCAAACCTATTACAACAACGCGGTCTGCTTTATATATTTTAATCTTCGTTCCTCAACTATTCCCGCCACTAACAGATAATCCAATGACCTCCTGAACTGTGGTAGTAGGTTGAGTCCCTTTTTTTTTTTTTTTGCGGTGAGACCTTCCAACAAATTGCTTTCCTCGGCCATCTTATACAAAAAATGTTATTTCGTACTTCACCTGTCGCATGCATGTGACCATGTGCGCATTCTTCAATGACGATACATATCGGTAATTCAAATTGTCTTACTTAGCAGGTTCTCTACCGCGACGCACTGTGATCGATCATGCTGCGATAGCAAGATTTTCTGGACGCTAACTGTATTGTTGTAAATCTGAGGTTGTTCGATATTTCAAGCTATTGTGGTTTAGATATAATCTGCGGTATATGATCCTTTTAGTTTTTTTGCCAATGCACAACGCTTAAACAAGCTGTTTTTAATGCAAGCTATTATTCATATCAGACCGATAGGATCAGGATATATGCAGGGTTGTCGGAGTTAACTGGCAGAGGATTGCCCAAGATCGTGCGATTTGGAGAAGACTGCTCAATTTATATCTGAAATAATTACTTTAAGAGGCCACATCAGAAAATGATTGAACTGACTAATAATGATAATGATTATTCATGTCCATTTTATTCTATCACTGGGTGCTGTAGTCTGTAAGACTTAAACTTTAAATTAATAAACAGAAAATTGATGAATGAGGAAAGGAAATGCTATACAGCCAAATGTGTGGCTGTTAGCTGCCATCTTTGACAGTTCTCACGTGCTGGCGCTTTCAGAGCTCGGTTAGAGGTCTCAGATGCGGACCCGGATGCAGAGTAGCTAGCGCCTAGCCCTTGCGCTCCGATGGTAGACGGTTCGAGTTCGGCATCGCACATGATTGATCTTAAAAAAAAAAAGTGTTATTTTCTTCTTGTATGGACTAAGACGCTTTAGCAATAGAGTAACTGCTTTACGTAATTTCTGATGGAAGTACGAAATCCTTTATCAAATCAAGTTAGAAACGCTGTTAGAAATTTCCTGGTAGAGTAATGTTCAGACGATTCAAAGTATAAATGTGGGAACATCCATGTTTATGCGGTACCCATTCTCTACTTTTTATCTTATGTATGAAATAAGGGGAAAAAATTACTAACAATATGAAGCATGTTTTTATCCACTTATTAGAACTGTATTTAAAATAATAATTTCGATCCGTAATGACAATGAAACCAATTGTACTGGAGCCCATTAATATCCGTTATCTCCCCACGAAAATATAGAAATTTCTACGAAACATAATACTTGTGAAATATTGCCATGATGTGTTATTATTCAGTGTCAGATATTAACTTATTGTTAGTTTAAAATCCTAAAAATTAATGACAGTTTATCACAGGGGCAAGTGGTATAATAAGAAACTATGACTGGCTTGGAATGAGATCGAAGTAAAAGTGATGTTTTGAATGGTTTTAGGCTGCACAGCTGGAATGTTATACTGCGTCTGGAAGGAAGACGGAAGTTTGCAGCGTAATATTTACACATACACGTCAAGTGTTATCTTTCCTCTTTCAAAATCGCCTGCCCAGATGAGACATTAATTACCCCCGTTACCGTTCCGTCCGTGACTTATGGAGTTAGGACCTATCAAATTTCTATAGTTGTGACCTGAATCTCATTAGATCGTGTGAAATGTAGGACGGCCAGTTCCTTTTTTCCAGGACCTACAGTTCAAAGTAGGATCCTAGCCACGGAACGTTCTGCGATAGTTCATTTGACCAAACACAAATTGAACGGAGCATATAAATTTCCAAAGCAGGCGCCTTAATCACTGAGCTACCAGAAAGCTCAATGAGGAGATACTTTAAACTATAGGGTGTGTCTCGAGATTTCATTGCGACAAGTTCGTAATTACAGAATGTAGTTCTAGAACCAATAATTGTTAGAATATTTCATCTTAGCTATTAATATATAAATGAATTTCTTTCTGGTGGTTCTGCCACCTGTCCAGCCAACATCGACAGTGCCTAATCGCTTGCGGTACACGTTGCTGCTACTCTATGGATCACCGAATTAGTCGCATGCAGTGAAGGATGCCCATAACTTTGCTCATGTGGTCGGTTTGAGCCAGAAGCGGGCATTTGTGTTTTCCATTCATTCTTGTGGTCCTTACATGTTATTTATGCGGTTGTGAAAAATAAAAATAGGCTCCTATGTAGAGAAAGGAAACGTAGTTCCTCATCAGTAACTGGTTTAAAAAAGATAATTCCACCTAGATATTAAAAAATGTAAGTGAAATTTAAAACGATATTCAAGTCCTGTTAGTTTGCTTTGAGTCTTTGAAGGGGCTGTCTGTTCTGTGTAGAGAGCATTATACCTAAGTACTATATTGTTTAGTGATCTCGAACTCCACGCACATTGTAAATCAAATCAGTTATCGAGCTATAACATTAGACTGAAAAATTTTCCTTCCTTACTTTAGACTCATGACATAGGCGTCATTTCAGCAGGATTGTTCTCAAGCAGTTGGCTATACATCAGCCGGCGCCTTCCGAATGGAAGGGCCAGTAGTTGCTACTCGAATACCTGATTTTGTATTTTAATTCCTGTTCGTACGATGTCATAAAACATTGGAAAATATTATTAAAATGGTGCTATCAAATTGTCGATGATTATCAAACTGTATCCCAATGACACGATATCATGAGCCAAACATTCATTTGGTAATACAATCGTTCAGCTTGGAAACACTGTTGAGCCTGTGTTATATATATATATTTTTTTTTAACTATTGCTTTACGCCTCGTCGACGGCTAAGTTCATTAGAGGCGTGATGAGACTGGGGACAAGGAATGGGAAGGAATTCGGATATGGCCTTTTTGAAGTAAGCATCCCGGAATTCGCCTGGAGTGATTTGGGGAAAAAATGGAAAGCCCAAATCTGAATGCCTGGACGGGGATTCGATCCAGCATCCTCCCGAATGCGAGGCCAGAACGTTAACCATTCACCCACCACGTTCGGTGTTGAGCCTGTTGACGTAGTGCCTAACCACATCTGTTGAGCAGATATTGAATAATAATTAACATCAAAACACCGTGTGTTCGAAAGATTGCTTTACTTACGCCACTGTTTTTTTTTAGGAAAGTTGAAAACAATGTGAAAACAGCAGTGATAGAGTTACTAGCAATGAACTGTTAAGCAAATTCAAGACTACAGAATAAATTAGTTAACGAGAACTTTTTATATCCCTATTTGTATTGGCACATTTCCTGCATCTAGTTACTTATTGCAGCAAATAAAAAAATCAATGACTCTCACAGCTTTCATTCATATACTTTTATGTGAATTGTCAATCAACAACCTTTTCTTTCTAAGGTTCCCAAACCCCCTCCTCCACTACAAAATATGTAAATAATGTCCACCGTGTTAGAATATTATGATATCACTATAGCAAAACCTCAAGGTCAAAACCATATGAATAGCTCTTATTCCCATCAATCAGTTACAAATGAAGACCACACTGTTATCCATGAATGTTATTGAATTGCATGTGATGCCTTGAACATCTGGTTTGCAATAAGACGCCGCGATCATGCGGGGGTACAAAATTTGTTAAAAATGTTGTAAGCAGTGTTTTAAGATTGAGTGATAGACTGCTGTACGAAATGAGGTTGGAAGGATGTAGCTCTATCGTAATATTTACACGTTGCCTTTTCCCGTTTATGTGTTTCCTTCCTCATTCAAATTCCCCTGTACGGCTGAATCAGTGTTTTCCTCGGTCAGTGTTCTGAATATCGCTTAGGGTTTCTAAATTCACAAACTTCTAAAATGTGTGTTTGTCATTATTGTGTTGTCGATTCACATGTCAACATCTGCCCACTGAGTAATATAAAATCATGAACTATATGTTCAGCCATCATTAAATAAATTTAATAGCGCAGATAGCAGGTGAAGAGAACAGAAATAGTTCATTGGCTTTGATGGAAGTGATGCCCACAATCCCAAGAAATGCGGAAGACATAGAACAGTTTAAATTTATTTTCCCCAAGTTAATATAACGCAAATTGCCACATCTAGCAGCAACATGGAACATTTGCCATTTAGCTGACAGTAAATGTGGATCTAAAATGACTTTCGTCAAATGTTCCTAAACGTGTTACAGTTCGCAAACATTCAACTCAATATGTTCTAATATTAAGTAATTTAATGAAGTTAATGAGGATTTATATTTTTTGGATCAAGGAAACTTGTTTATTCCACACATTTCAACACATCTCGATTGTTTGTTTCCTTTTAAATTTTTATTCCTCATTCATGGATTGGTTTGTTTTTGTAGTTTGTTGATTACAATCGCCAACAGAAGATCTGTCTGTTACTTCAATGACATTAATTTTTACTAACAACTTGCTTTCTCATCATCAAAGTTATTCCTATAATCAGCTGTGAAATTATTATAACTGCATGGTATCTTATAGATAATGATATATTTAGTGGAAAAAATATTTCCATTGATGGAGAAACGAACCCAGTACTTCCGCCTCAAGAAGCAAGAACTGTACCCACTGTGCTATACTATGTGGGCATTATACCCATTTATATAATTTTGAAGTAAATTATTATGGTTATGAGACATTAACCTATGTCGTCTGCTGTTGTATTTATGTTATCAAATAGATGTGCGGCGTTGAATGTATCTTTTTTGCATCACGTTTACTGCGGATGAAGATGCATATGGAATTATTGATTACTATCTACAACACCCGTATTGTGTGGTGGGTAACAGGGATTGAGCTTCCAGCCACCATTCTAGTCTGTTTTTCATCATCCTTTCCACGGTTTTGCCTATGCAGGAGGATAAGGCTACCGGACGGTACGATGTAACTATTCCTGTAACTTTTCCAGGTTTCAATACCGGGACTATTATCTGAGTCTTCCAAGTTTCTGGTATCAGCTTTCTTAGCCATAGATTATTAATGATGTTGAGTAAGAGGTTTAGGGCTTCTTCAGGTAAATGCTGTAGCATGGGATATCGTATGTCATCTGTGCCTGGTGAGGTATTGCTGGAGTTCTTGATGGCTGCTCGTAGTTCGTTAAGGGTGAAAGGAGTGCACAGAAAATGGTTTGAGTCTTCTTCGGTGAAGTTATATGGAGGAGGGGCTGTAGAAGGTGGAGCAATTCTATCAGCAAAGTCCTCCAGCCAAGTAGTATCATCGGAGCGTTCTTGCGGGCTATATTTTCTGTTGCGCAGGACTTTTATACGTTGCCATACCTCTTCTATTTTGGTCTGCCTGTTCAAAGAGGAGCAGAATTCTTGCCAAGACTGTCTTTTTGTCATTTTTAGGAACCGCTTAGTGCGGGCAGACACCTGCTGATACCGGAGAAACGTGTCTTGGGATGGGTGGTTTCGGTATTCCCGCAGAGCAGCACGTCGGAGAGCGACATGCCTAGAACAGTCCGTGTTCCACCATACGGTTGGAGTACTCTTCTTCTGTAAGCGGTTCTTCTTAAGAGGAATAGAGCTGAAGGCTGCGCGCTCCAGGGCTTCTATGAAGAGGTTAAGTCGTCCATCGCTGAATCACGGTGTTGAAAATTGCGTACCTCATGCAGTATTGCCTCTGCATATAGTGTCCAATTAGCAGCGTTAATATTCCACTTGCTTGACGGGATTGGTTGAGGGCCGCTTGAAGGGGAATGGTAGTGGTTGGAGCCGAGTGAGTCTTTTGATGTAGACCAATGAGAAATGGTGGCTATAGACGGAGAACACAATGTGATGTCTACTGCCGATGGACGGTGGTATAAAGAGGGAACGAGTGTATGTGATCCATCATTAAGGATAGAAAGGCCGTACTCGTTACACACCTCTAAGACATTATGTCCTTGTCTATCAGTAAAAGCACATCCCCATGCGGTGCTATGGGCATTAAGATCCCCACATATAAGTAGAGGTGGGTTTAATAGATTTAAGAGTTTATTCCACGTCTCCTGTGATATGGTCCTGAGAGGCTTGCAATAGGCGGAGACACAAGTGAACTCTAGTGTAGGAGTTTTGATTCTTGCGGCGACAATTTGGTGTCATGATCTAGCACCTCCTTGACGTTTACTGCTTTGAAGGGGAGTGTATGATGAATGAGGAGAGCTGCTCCTCCTTTTCCATCCATCCGGTCCGAACGGATTGTGGCGTAGTTCCTAAATCGCACTGTTGATGTTTCTCTAAACCACGTCTCGGAAATTGCTGCTATCTTTATATCTTTATGATGGAGCTCATATTCTAAACTTTCCTTGTTGGCGATGGCCGATCTAGCATTCCACTGTAGTATTCGAAAAGCCATTGAACCTATTTAACAGAGCAAATAATGACTCACGGATAGCAAGAGGGTTTCCGATGAGTGTTGATTGGGGCGAAGTAATAATGGACATGATCAGTTGAAATATTTCTTCTATGAGGAAGTCAGTCCGTGTTGGAGTGTGAGTTGGAATATTGTGAGGGCTTGGTGGGTAAGGGTTATGAGTAATGGGAGAAATGGGTAACTGCTGGGGGATAAACAACCGTTGGTGAGCCGGAGGGAAAGCTGGGTTGGAAGGAGGTGCCTCCTGCGTATGCATGGGGTGCCCTCTGGGCACAGAGACTTTGCCCTCAACCACTGGTTGCTGAACTGGTGGAGGAGGCTGTTGCGTCTGCTGTGTTTGTTGTAATTGCTGGATTTGTGGACGAAAGATGTTTGCATGCTGTATCAACTGATGAGCGGGCGGACTTTGTGGATGTGGTGCCGATAAAGGCGGAAACTCCGTTTGGTTGCTTACATTTGGTGGAATTGATGCTACCTGGGCATAGCCTCGAGCTTGATGTTCTCTGTCGGTGAGCGATGCGCTTGTTCCATGCGCTGTTGCTAGTTTCGTTTGACGGTGCCGAAGATATACCGGACAGTTTCTATCAGAGGCATAATGTTGACCTGCACAAAGTGCGCAACACACCGTTGTAGGGCTGTTGCAGTTGGCCTCCAAGTGAGGGCCTGCACACCTGTTGCATCGAACCTCACGTGATCTACATTGTCCCTGTCGATGTCCCAATCGTAAACAAATACCACACTGAGTTACAGGGGGAACATAAGGTTCGACAGTACAGCGAGTTCCAAGTATGGACACATGGGAAGGTAATTTCTGCAATCTGAAAGATACCAAGCAGACTGGAATTGGTATCACACACTCTGGATCTGACTGCGACCTTCTGGTGAATCTTTTAATGCGTACCACCGGAAATGGGGATACTATTTCTTCCAAAATCTCCTCCTCACTTAAAGTAGTATCAACGTTTCTTAGGATGCCCTGTTTATGTATCAGGAAACTTGGGATATAAGCTTCTAAACGTTTTTCTTTGAAGATGTCTAGCTGCACTATTAGGTTGGCAGAGCCTGCAGTGTTCGTTTCTATTTTGAGACGATTTCTCCCATTGCGTGTGATGTTGATTACATCCCTTTTAAAGTCATTATTATACTTAAATATTAGTTTACCAATTGCCATCGGATGTAAATTACCCACGTTTCTATCTAAGCTCTCCACAAAAACATAATATGGTCCACAATCTGTACGGCTATATCTGTTGCCTTTGCTGCGGTAGGTTAGAGTTGACTCAGACTGAGTGTTAATATGGACGAAATGATCTGCTACCGGAGCTGGAGGAAGAATATTTTCGACAGTCCCCACTGGATCGCGCATGACCACTTCCTCCGTATGCTCTATTTGTACTGGCGTAACCCCATCCTGTTCTACCACTCGTGATTGTAAGCAAAGTCGTTTGGCTGGCTGGATTGACTCACCCGTGGCAGTGTCGGCTGTGTGATGCGGTGCTGTACTCATAGAAGAGCATGGACCTTGCGATGTATTGCTGCCTGATCCTTCTTCCATTTCAGAAAATTGTTGTTGCTGTTGTTGCTGCTGCAGGTTCTGATGCTGTTGTTGCCTCTTCTGCTGCTGCTGTTGTTGCTGCGGCTGTTGTTGCAGGTGGGGGTGTTGCTGCTGTAGGCCTTCTGTGGCGCACAGCATGAATCGCTGATCACTTGTAAGAGATACTACTTGTGGTTGTATAACTTCATTCGGCATATAATTCACTGACTGGACGTTGATGTTATTAGCGTAGCACGCTTCTAGTCCCGTATTACTCGTTTGACCTGTGTCCGGGGGGTCTTCCATATTTTGGCTACACTGTGGGATTTACACGCGGTAAGTCCCGAACGTACTAATCACGCGAACGGTTGATCTCGAAACTGTACTCAGTAGATTCTAGATGTAATTATTTCGCGACGTTATAATCACTTTCCGTACGACACTCGAAGTAAACAAGTTGCACCGGCAACTCACGCTCGCGAGCCGATGTTGCCTCTTCGGCGTTCAGGAAGTAACTGCTTAGGGTTTCTAAATTCACAAACTTCTAAAATGTGTGTTTGTCATTATTGTGTTGTCGATTCACATGTCAACATCTGCCCACTGAGTAATATAAAATCATGAACTATATGTTCAGCCATCATTAAATAAATTTAATAGCGCAGATAGCAGGTGAAGAGAACAGAAATAGTTCATTGGCTTTGATGGAAGTGATGCCCACAATCCCGAGAAATGACATAGAACAGTTTAAATTTATTTTCCCCAAGTTAATATAACGCAAATTGCCACATCTAGCAGCAACATGGAACATTTGCCATTTAGCTGACAGTAAATGTGGATCTAAAATGACTTTCGTCAAATGTTCCTAAACGTGTTACAGTTCGCAAACATTCAACTCAATATGTTCTAATATTAAGTAATTTAATGAAGTTAATGAGGATTTATATTTTTTGGATCAAGGAAACTTGTTTATTCCACACATTTCAACACATCTCGATTGTTTGTTTCCTTTTAAATTTTTATTCCTCATTCATGGATTGGTTTGTTTTTGTAGTTTGTTGATTACAATCGCCAACAGAAGATCTGTTACTTCAATGACATTAATTTTTACTAACAACTTGCTTTCTCATCATCAAAGTTATTCCTATAATCAGCTGTGAAATTATTATAACTGCATGGTATCTTATAGATAATGATATATTTAGTGAAAAAAATACCTGCATTGATGGAGAATCGAACCTAGTTCTTCCTCCTCAAGAATGTTAACGGTACCTACTGTGCTATTCCACCTGCACTTTACTCGTCCGAAGGGAATGGTGTATTGAATTGGTAGTATTACGTACCCAAATTTTTAACATGGGAATTCCATATCCTTAGCCAAAGCTCAAGCATTTAATCCAATATTTTTATTCCGATTATTTCTTAATATGGAAGCCGGTTTCTAATAAAATCTTCTGTGATTAGTGTGTCATAATTTTGCTGACTTGTCTTTGTCTTGCAACAGGAAAATGTGTGTCGAATCTTCATTTCTGTGTTATATCCTATGAGTAACACGCCTTGTCTAACTGATTATGACAAAGCTCAAATTGTTGCGTTACATCAAGATGGATACTCGTGTAGCGCTATCGCTGGAGTCTTAGGCTTCAGCAAATCTATTGTTCACTTGTGTATTAGAAGAATGGCCGAAGAAGGGGACTTTTCTCGCCGTAGGAAAACTGGAAAGCGGAGAAGAAAAACCGTTGCTGAAGATAAAGGAATTTTTCAATGCTCACAAGATGGCCCATTTAGAACCAACAGCGATATTCAACATCTACTGCAGCTAACAATCAGCAGGCCTACTATAAGACGTAGGCTAAATGAGCGTGGCTTATTAGGGAGGAGGGCTGCTGTGAAAGAAACGTTGAATGAGCAGCATATATTTTCAAGATTAAGATTTGCCATGGCTTTTAAAGACAAACATTCAAGTTTCTGGAGGAAGGTTGTATTTTCCGATGAGAAAGTGTTTTCCACTACTCCAAATGGCGCTATTCATCTTTATCGGAGAAGGAAAAAGCGCTTCAATCGGAGTTATATTCATCTTCGACATCGCTGTGGTCGAACATCCATTGCTGTTTGGGAATGGATTTCAGCCGAGGGCTGTGGAGTGTTGTGGGAGCTTGATGGACCTCTGACAAGTATTCAGTATCGCCACATACTGGAGAACATAATGCTTCCTTCAGTACGCCAACGATTCCATTCCGGGAACATCATTTTCCAGTACAACCGAACGGATGTTCATAGATCTAGATGTGTCCAGCAGTGGCTGGAAAACCACAGCGAAATTCATGTGCTGGACTGACAGCAAAAGAAGCATGTCTGGGCCGCGATGTCCAGAATAATAAACAATGTCAGCCCTAGGCCAACCACAAGAGAAACGATACATACAGCCTGGGATGAAATGCTAGAGAGCCGCAGATTGGTTGAGAGACTTGTTGCATCTGTTCCTCGACGCGTAGCTGCAGTTGTGGAAGAAGAAGGAAACTGGACTATATACTGAGGAAACAACTGACAGAATTGTTACTTTTTTATTTACATTTTTACAAGAAATGTATTTGGCTTCAAATAATGAGTATTAACTTTTATCAGCAAAATGATTTTATTGTACTTATCAACTCATTGAAATACAGAATTTATTTTACTTATTCGGTCTTGGTAAAGAATAAGAACATTTTTATTTGTTTTGTTATTTTTCACAATAAAGAAGAATTTCGTAAGTTATTATTTTATAATCCATTTCAATTCAATTTTGTTACTACACCTGGAGATTGAGAAAAAAACCGGAGCCGAAGAAGGTAAATAAGGAGAGATAAAGGGAAAGCCAAAAGGGCAGTAGGAGGCCGATTAGATTTTCAAAAATTTAACACAAAACAGAATTTGCCAAAACGGGAGTTCAATACCTGTCATAGCTATGAATGCTCCAAGGATCTATGTTCAAAGCCAGCTTGTAGATAGTAATCAATAATTCCATATGCATCTTCATCCGCAGTAAACGTGATGCAAAAAAGATACATTCAACGCCGCACATCTATTTGATAACATAAATACAACAGCAGACGACATAGGTTAATGTCTCATAACCATAATAATTTACTTCAAAATTATATAAATGGGTATAATGCCCACATAGTATAGCACAGTGGGTACAGTTCTTGCTTCTTGAGGCGGAAGTACTGGGTTCGTTTCTCCATCAATGGAAATATTTTTTCCACTAAATATATCATTATCTATAAGATACCATGCAGTTATAATAATTTCACAGCTGATTATAGGAATAACTTTGATGATGAGAAAGCAAGTTGTTAGTAAAAATTAATGTCATTGAAGTAACAGATCTTCTGTTGGCGATTGTAATCAACAAACTACAAAAACAAACCAATCCATGAATGAGGAATAAAAATTTAAAAGGAAACAAACAATCGAGATGTGTTGAAATGTGTGGAATAAACAAGTTTCCTTGATCCAAAAAATATAAATCCTCATTAACTTCATTAAATTACTTAATATTAGAACATATTGAGTTGAATGTTTGCGAACTGTAACACGTTTAGGAACATTTGACGAAAGTCAATTTTAGATCCACATTTACTGTCAGCTAAATGGCAAATGTTCCATGTTGCTGCTAGATGTGGCAATTTGCGTTATATTAACTTGGGGAAAATAAATTTAAACTGTTCTATGTCATTTCTCGGGATTGTGGGCATCACTTCCATCAAAGCCAATGAACTATTTCTGTTCTCTTCACCTGCTATCTGCGCTATTAAATTTATTTAATGATGGCTGAACATATAGTTCATGATTTTATATTACTCAGTGGGCAGATGTTGACATGTGAATCGACAACACAATAATGACAAACACACATTTTAGAAGTTTGTGAATTTAGAAACCCTAAGCGATATTCAGAACACTGACCGAGGAAAACACTGATTCAGCCGTACAGGGGAATTTGAATGAGGAAGGAAACACATAAACGGGAAAAGGCAACGTGTAAATATTACGATAGAGCTACATCCTTCCAACCTCATTTCGTACAGCAGTCTATCACTCAATCTTAAAACACTGCTTACAACATTTTTAACAAATTTTGTACCCCCGCATGATCGCGGCGTCTTATTGCAAACCAGATGTTCAAGGCATCACATGCAGTTCAATAACATTCATGGATAACAGTGTGGTCTTCATTTGTAACTGATTGATGGGAATAAGAGCTATTCATATGGTTTTGACCTTGAGGTTTTGCTATAGTGATATCATAATATTCTAACACGGTGGACATTATTTACATATTTTGTAGTGGAGGAGGGGGTTTGGGAACCTTAGAAAGAAAAGGTTGTTGATTGACAATTCACATAAAAGTATATGAATGAAAGCTGTGAGAGTCATTGATTTTTTTATTTGCTGCAATAAGTAACTAGATGCAGGAAAGGTGCCAATACAAATAGGGATATAAAAAGTTCTCGTTAACTAATTTATTCTGTAGTCTTGAATTTGCTTAACAGTTCATTGCTAGTAACTCTATCACTGCTGTTTTCACATTGTTTTCAACTTTCCTAAAAAAAACAGTGGCGTAAGTAAAGCAATCTTTCGAACACACGGTGTTTTGATGTTAATTATTATTCAATATCTGCTCAACAGATGTGGTTAGGCACTACGTCAACAGGCTCAACACCGAACGTGGTGGGTGAATGGTTAACGTTCTGGCCTCGCATTCGGGAGGATGCTGGATCGAATCCCCGTCCAGGCATTCAGATTTGGGCTTTCCATTTTTTTCCCCAAATCACTCCAGGCGAATTCCGGGATGCTTACTTCAAAAAGGCCATATCCGAATTCCTTCCCATTCCTTGTCCCCAGTCTCATCACGCCTTCTAATGAACTTAGCCGTCGACGAGGCGTAAAGCAATAGTTAAAAAAAATATATATATATAACACAGGCTCAACAGTGTTTCCAAGCTGAACGATTGTATTACCAAATGAATGTTTGGCTCATGATATCGTGTCATTTGGGATACAGTTTGATAATCATCGACAATTTGATAGCACCATTTTAATAATATTTTCCAATGTTTTATGACATCGTACGAACAGGAATTAAAATACAAAATCAGGTATTCGAGTAGCAACTACTGGCCCTTCCATTCGGAAGGCGCCGGCTGAATTGTATAGCCAACTGCTTGAGAACAATCCTGCTGAAATGACGCCTATGTCATGAGTCTAAAGTAAGGAAGGAAAATTTTTCAGTCTAATGTTATAGCTCGATAACTGATTTGATTTACAATGTGCGTGGAGTTCGAGATCACTAAACAATATAGTACTTAGGTATAATGCTCTCTACACAGAACAGACAGCCCCTTCAAGACTCAAGCAAAACTAACAGACTTGAATATCGTTTTAAAATTTCACTTACATTTTTTAATATCTAGGTGGAATTATCTTTTTTAAACCAGTTACTGATGAGGAACTACGTTTCCTTCTCTACATAGGAGCCTATTTTTATTTTTCACAACCGCATAAATAACATGTAAGGACCACAAGAATGAATGGAAAACACAAATGCCCGCTTCTGGCTCAAACCGACCACATGAGCAAAGTTATGGGCATCCTTCACTGCATGCGACTAATTCGGTTGATCCATAGAGTAGCAGCAACGTGTACCGCAAGCGATTAGGCACCTAGTCGATGTTGGCTGGACAGGTGGCAGAACCACCAGAAAGAAATTCATTTATATAGTTAATAGCTAAGATGAAATATTCTAACAATTATTGGTTCTAGAAACTACATTCTGTAATTACGAACTTGTCGCAATGAAATCTCGAGACACACCCTATAGTTTAAAAGTATCTCCTCATTGAGCTTTCTGGTAGCTCAGTGATTAAGGCGCCTGCTTTGGAAATTTATATGCTCCGTGTCAATTTGTGTTTGGTCAAATGAACTATCGCAGAACGTTTCCGTGGCTAGGATCCTACTTTGAACTGTAGGTCCTGGAAAAAAGGAACTGGCCGTCCTACATTTCACACGTTCTAATGAGATTCAGGACACAACTATAGAAATTTGATAAGTCCTAACTCCTTAAGTCACGGACGGAACGGTACGGGGATAATTAATGTCTCAGCTGGGCAGGCGATTTTGAAAGAGGAAAGATAACACTTGACGTGTATGTGTAAATATTACGCTGCAAACTTCCGTCTTCCTTCCAGACGCAGTATAACATTCCAGCTGTGCAGCCTAAAACCATTCAAAACATCACTTTTACTTCGATCTCATTCCAAGCCAGTCATAGTTTCTTATTATACCACTTGTCCCTGTGATAAACTGTCATTAATTTTTAGGGTTTTAAACTAACAATAAGTTAATATCTGACACTGAATAATAACACATCATGGCAATATTTCACAAGTATTATGTTTCGTAGAAATTTCTTATATTTTCGTGGGGAGGTAAGGGATATTAATGGGCTCCAGTACAATTGGTTTCAGTGTCATTACGGATCGAAATTATTATTTCAAATACAGTTCTAATAAGTGGATAAAAACATGCTTTATATTGTTAGTAATTTTTTTCCCTTATTTCATACATAAGATAAAAAGTAGAGAATAGCTACCGCATAAACATGGATGGTCCCACATTTATACTGTGAATCGTCTGAACATTACCAGGAAATTTCTAATAGCGATTTTAACTTGATTTGATAAAGGATTTCGTACTTCCATCAGAAATTACGTAAAGCAGTTACTCTATTGCTAAAGCGTCTTAGTCCATACAAGAAGAAAATAACACTTTTTTAAGATCAATCATGTGCGATGCCGAACTCGAACCGTCTACCATCGGAGCGCAAGGGCTAGGCGCTAGCTACTCTGCATCCGGGTCCGCATCTGAGACCTCTAACCGAGCTCTGAAAGCGCCAGCACGTGAGAACTGTCAAAGATGGCAGCTAACAGCCACACATTTGGCTGTATAGCATTTCCTTTCCTCATTCATCAATTTTCTGTTTATTAATTTAAAGTTTAAGTCTTACAGACTACAGCACCCAGTGATAGAATAAAATGGACATGAATAATCATTATCATTATTAGTCAGTTCAATCATTTTCTGATGTGGCCTCTTAAAGTAATTATTTCAGATATAAATTGAGCAGTCTTCTCCAAATCGCACGATCTTGGGCAATCCTCTGCCAGTTAACTCCGACAACCCTGCATATATCCTGATCCTATCGGTCTGATATGAATAATAGCTTGCATTAAAAACAGCTTGTTTAAGCGTTGTGCATTGGCAAAAAAACTAAAAGGATCATATACCGCAGATTATATCTAAACCACAATAGCTTGAAATATCGAACAACCTCAGATTTACAACAATACAGTTAGCGTCCAGAAAATCTTGCTATCGCAGCATGATCGATCACAGTGCGTCGCGGTAGAGAACCTGCTAAGTAAGACAATTTGAATTACCGATATGTATCGTCATTGAAGAATGCGCACATGGTCACATGCATGCGACAGGTGAAGTACGAAATAACATTTTTTGTATAAGATGGCCGAGGAAAGCAATTTGTTGGAAGGTCTCACCGCAAAAAAAAAAAGACTCAACCTACTACCACAGTTCAGGAGGTCATTGGATTATCTGTTAGTGGCGGGAATAGTTGAGGAACGAAGATTAAAATATATAAAGCAGACCGCGTTGTTGTAATAGGTTTGCGGAGACGAAGCGATTAGATCGCGACAGAACTACAGTATATAGAGGATTACAGCCAACCCATTGGAAGACAGAAAACGAAAGGAGAAAGTCATTTATTTTAATGTGGAATTACAAGAATTGATCTTTGGTTTACACTCCTACTAAGGTAAAATGTTTGTTCATTTATAATTTAGGGCGACCTGTGTGATTTAAAGAGTTATTTCCAGTTTTTAGAGTACTTAGTTTTATTTGTTTCAACAAATACCAAACTTCTAATTTCAGCGATAAGAATGATGGTGTCTCACAATTCATAATTAGGAAATTCGTCAGTCCTGTATTAGTAATATCCAAGAGTCTGTTCAACTAGTAACTTATCCTGAGGAATGATTAAATGCTAGGTCACTAGCTAATCTTTCCGCTATGCGGAAATAAGAACTTCCTTCTTCCCCGTTTCTATAAATAACTTGTTTTCACTTTCCTGAATTCTGTTACCAGACATAAGTCACACGTTACTTCACTCAAATATTCAACTCTATCTTTGAATGAGAAACAAGTGCTGGAATGATTATCAGTCGTCACCTATTTTAAAGCTTATTGTCGGGATTGTGTATAAAATAAGCCCATAAATTCCATACAAATATTCTTTCTGTCTGAGAATGTAAGAAAGGTACTGAAAATTATTTGAAGCTACAGTGTAACCGAGCAAAAAATAGACTCATTAAGCTACGACAGGTTGGCTGAAACGTTAGGATGTGATAAATAGAAGAGTAAAAGTTTGTCGTAGTTGTCAATATACACTGATAAGGCATGGTCGCGATCTCTGGCAAATCACTTTCTACATATTGGAAGGAACCACGCAACAGAGTTCTCTAAACAGAAAAATATTGAAGTCTTGGCTTATAGCTCTGTATCTCTTTCGGCGGGCTAGCAGGAATGGAAAAACAATCAAAAATGAGTAATTTTCTGGATTATCAATAAGATCCTAATATTGATAGTTTTAGAGGGACAACAGAAAATAGGATTTTCGGTAGAGGTTAAGCTTCTTGGAATATGCTCTGTAGTCTGTTGCTCGAGTCCTTTGTATTGAACTTTCATTTTTCAGTTAAATATACTTCTTAAAGAACACACATTTGCCGTGGTCTATATTACTGTAAACATATTTATGTGAGGAACCATTGGTAATGACTAATGACAAGTATATATTTTCAATAATAAACATTAAGCAAAATGTTAAAGGGGGGAAAAATTAATTTGTGCAGATTCGAACCCGATCGCTCCCACCTGACTACGGATCTCTTATCTATCATCTGAAGGTTTTTTGGAATACAAGCTTCTCCTGAAAATCATGTGTCTTGTTCTTTCTCAAATAACCGTGAGCTTACGGGCACTATTTATAGTTTTAAAATTAATGATTTTTTTCTTTCTTTATCTAGTCCGAGAGTGATACGGCGGCACAACTATTGACTCTGTTTTGAGTGATCCTCTGTATATGATTCCATTTGCTCAAAACAAGAATTATATTGAGACTGTAACAGCCCACTTGGTCTAACACTACATTGGAAGAAGAAGAACAAGAACAAGAATGATCTCAAAATCAGGGAAGCTTCAAAATGTGAAACCTTTTAGTATCACACATCAACTCATATGTAACGTCGACGTCGAGGTCATTAGATACGGGAAAGTACTTATTGCAAGGATGAAATTCGCTCATGGCCTTTTGATTAAACCATCCCGACATTAACCTGGAGTAATTTGGTGAAATCATGGATAGCAAAAAATCTCGATGACCGAACAGGGATTGGAATTTGCGTCCTCCCGAATGTCAGGCCAGAACGTTACCGCTCACCTATCACGCTCCGGCATTGCAATATACCGTCAAATAATTGTGGTGGATAATTTCTGGTGGCATAAAATATGCTTGGCTTGAGAAGGTTTTAAAACAGACTACAAGCCACGTTTTAAAATTTTTGACGGAACGCTGCAACTGTAAGTAGGAATGTAAACCGTTTTACTGCTTAAATATCTGAGTCTAACTGTCGTAGTTGCACCGCGAAAAATCCACATAACAGAAATGAGATTACAGTGCATCTACTGAGAAATCACTCAGAATTATTGAGTATATAATATAACTATGCAAACATCGAAAAACGATTATTAATCATATTCATCTACATCTACATATATACTCTCCAATTCACAAAATTGTGGGTGGCAGATGGTGCTCAGCACCAAAGCTAATCTCTTTGTTGTGTATTCCAATCCCTAAGGGTACGAGGGAAAAAAGAATTCATATAAGAATCATTGCGGCACCTTATTTCTCTAATCTTATCTATCCTGTCATTCCGGCTCAAATAGGTTGGTGGACGAAGTATTTCACTACACTCGTGAGTGAAAGTGGGAGTACGCATGTTTACCAATAAGTTTAAACGAAACGTGCGTCGTCTATCTACCAGAGACTCCCAGCCTAGTCTACTAATCAGTTCTGTGACGCTTTCATAAGGACAATATTACGTAGCTATCAGTCATCATTATGTTGCTACAGTAATTACAAAATTCAATCGTTTGTCCTCGGTTATAAAATTTTTCACTACTCTTTAGCTACTAGTTTTATTCGAAACATAATGATGCTACTCTAAGCAATAGTATCATAACAAACACACAGTTCCATGAGATAAAACACTGCGAGCTGTTAAAGCAGCTAGAATTTCGTCGCAGGGAACGAATTTCGGACGAGGAAACACTTAGTGGTTTAATGCTCCATGCAAACAACAAAATATCTGCTTTCGATCACAATTGCCATTTCACACACCACTTGTAGAGAGTAAGAGTGATACATTATAAAATTGTATTACAGTTTATTGCTCTTCTCATCTGGCACGTAATCTTTACTGGATTACGCAATATTTCTTTTTCTATCCAAAACTTCAAATAAAGCAAGAATCATTGTTTTAGCAAGTTCTTTTACCATTATTTTTTTACCTTGGGACGAAATCTTTTTGTAATTTGGTAACTGACAAAAATTTGCTCCAGATAAATTGAACGTAAGTTTCGTATACAAGCGCTCCTCTTTTTTCCAAATGTTTATTGGTTAATATTATTAAATTAAATTTCGATCTTCTGAGACAGTGGAAAACAAATCTTTTAGTGGTTAGTTTAGGTAAATGAATACCAATCAATAATTTACTTCCAGTCTGAAGCGTACTTCTTTCAGTTTTTAAAATAAGTATAAAACAGATGATCACTGACACTACAAACCTTTACAAGCTGATTTTTATGCAAAGTTTAAAAGTAATAGAAATAAGAAGTTTATCTTGCACTGCAGTGGTATGAAACAGAGTCAGCTACTTCAACTGGAATTTACGCCTCTGCACCAAACAGCTTGTGACGGAGGTGAAAGGTTGATTTTTAAATGCTATAGTTCTATAGCCAACATCTTCGTTTCGGGTCATTATAGCTGGCGGCCCCATCGATGTGTTTCGGAAGAGCAGGTCTCAATGGGTCGGCACTGTGTTTCACCCTCTCGCTTATTTCATCTTTCATCTCTTATTTTACTGTCGTCAGTCGTTTGGTTTGATACAATCCTCCATCCTTTCTTATTTTGCACTAACCTATTCATCTCAAAACACTCCTCTCGAAACACGTCCTCCGTTATCTGCTTCATACATAATCAATCCCGCATGTCTACAAAAATCACCCACGATCCTGTTCTTCTTTGTGTAAGATTCTTCCACAAACTTCTTTCATCAGCCATCATTCCCAAAAAATGTTCATTTCGTGGTTTAACTGTCCACCAAATTTTCAGCATCCTTCTATAACACCACATTTCGAATGCTTCAATTTTTTTCTTTCCGGCATTCCTGAAGTCCATGCTTCGTTACCATAAAATGCTGTACTCCATACATAGAAATTTAAAAAGTTCGTAGGTCAATATTTGAAACTACTTTTTCATGAATGTTCTTTTTACTAGTGCTATTCTGTTTTTAACACCATTCCTGTTTGGGCCATCAGTTGTAATTTTACTTCCTAAGTAACAGAATTTATTATTTCTAATTTTGAATTCAATCCCTCTTTTATATATTTAACCTACTATTATTTTGTTTTATACTTTTGTCTTGCTTCGATCTGTATTTATTACAGAGTCCTCCGTCATTATTTTGTTCATGTCATTCAATAACTCCTCCATATTCTCAGTCCGTCCTGCTCTCAGGACAATGTCATCAGCAAATCCAAATATACCGGTTACTGGCTTTGTCTTTGTGAACACTTAAGCCACATTCAAATTCCTCTTTAACTTCTTTTATTGCTTCTTCTTTTGAAAGTTTAAATATTGCGAAGTCTTATAGGCTTCAATCAGAACATTGTAGGAGGAAACCTGAGGCTTAAAATTGAAGTTTAGTGAGGGCAAGGTCAGTGTCAAACAAGGAAACCAGAATTAAACTCTTTCCGGCTATCCAGATTTGGATTTTCATTCGTTTCTCCAAGTCACTCTGGGTGAATGGGGGATTATTTCTTCGAAAATCCGTGGTCCGAATTCCTTCCCGTTCCTTGACTCCATTCCCTTCCCACCTTTAACGACTTCGAAGTAGACAAGTGTTAAAGCCAGAGGAATAATAAGAAATTGCTACAGTAATATTATTTAGTATTTCTTCTCGTTGACGACTGTGAGATCTCGTTGAAGTCCACCTAACGTCACCAGATGATGCGATTTCGACGAGTTTGAAACCCGTGGTATCTTCCAGTGTCACCTCCATGAAAGCTTTCATAGTTACGTGTGCTGTTTGTTAAGAAGTACTCAGTTCTGGGTCTTTCCTTAGGTATACTATTCCCTGACGCAAGTAGGTAAGAGTCGACGTTATATTTTACGGATAAGTCATTTGTAGCTTCGAGTTGTTTAAAATAAATAAAAAAAATAATTGGAACGGCTGGAATCGAACCGAGGACCTCGCGTTCAGAAGACTAAAGCGTTAACCATAAGCCAACTGAGCTCGTGTAAATAGACAGCTCGCGCAGTGTGTAAACAACCCTATCCTGTCTCGGAAAAAGTTACATTCAACTGGTCTTAGATAATTTTCCGAAATAATCTCTTTATAATCATTTCTATAGTTTTGTTGAACTAAAAATCCTGGATCTTTGAACATTTCCACCCAATTCTTGGCCCACACATCTCATTATGTGTAGTATTATTGGAAGGAATTAGCCAAATCAATATATAAATAAACATCGTTATAGTTTTACGCTAATCATTTGGAATAAAATAATCACTGAACCTCATGTTTGCGGCGCTTTATTTCAATCTTGTTCATTACAACTTTAGCGACATGTTTCACGATCGGAATTTAACAAAAGTATAGCTGGAACCGAATTTCGTTCGATGATTCGATGGTCGGCCATATCTTGCCGAATATGATAGCCAATCCCGCGACTGGAAAATGCATTACTTGACTCAGGATTGGTCAGTAGCCTTTTACTGAAATGTAGGGGAAGATTGATGATCTACCCTGCCAATAAGAATGTTCGATGGGCGGAGTCTTCCTGTTATATTACAGGCATTGATTTAAGGAAATGAATTGCAGATGGCGCTGAACTGAATACCCGCCAATGGGATGGTTTGATGGGCGGAGCTAGTAGATGCGCTAAAGTTTCCTGGGAAGGCAAACTCTCCATTGATGCCACATTGTGCAAAATAAGCGACTTAGTCTCAGGCGCCGACAGTCAATTTTTTTGCCAAAGAGTGTACATGATAGATAATACATTAATTCCTGTATTTATAACGATTTATAACGATTTATAACGATTTACACCATTTTCATATAATTTTCACAGTTTTTACCGGTTTTGATCAATTTATTGTATTTCCTCGCAAAATTAGACTATTCTGACACTTTTTCGCAATAACTGAGCGTCCTCAAACTCTTCACTGATAACATACATTTCAGATACCAGCCGAGATTAAGCAAAACTTTGCAACAGAAATTTTCACTTTCCTGGACAGACAGTACTCTGATTGTACCGTTTTTAGGAAGGATATACACCCCAACTAGGGTACCTGAGTTGTAATCCTCCGTTCCAACATGAGATCACTTATACACTAATGGGTATGATTGATGCTGGAAATATCAGCATTTTATATAAAAATCCTCATTCTGCCAAAGAAAATCTACTTAAACCTAGACGTTATTTTTGAGCGCCCACCAATATAGTTTGCTGCGCTGTGGTGTCTTTACGTTGCAAATTATCAAAGATTACCCAATAAAATTGAATGAAATTCGCCCACTCATACTGCAAACTTGACGCATTAAACGAACATGTTCTGCTCTGAGGGATGGTTACAGGTTTATACCAGAAGAGTAGTTCCTTAGGATAAAATAAACCCTCTCTATGGGATATTTAGTACATATCGCAAAAAACACACACACACATTATAATTTTGTCACGAAATGCTTACTGTTGTCTGTCCTGCTTTCATGGTAATAAGTTTAAAATTCACATACAACAGAAGCGAAATTGGTTTATACCGAAACTTCGTAGCCCAAAATGCTATAGGTCTGTCTTACAAGCTGTACATTAAGCTTATACCAATGTGTCAAAAGAGTCTTATTTCGAAGTGTCTGGAAGTCTAAGCATTGTCATAGCCGAAGCTTATAAGGGAAGATTGTAAATGGTATTTGACTGAACGAACTAGTATCCTGAATCCCTATTCTTTCTTGATTTTCGTGTGAGTGAGTTTAGGAACTGAATTTCCGCTCTGTGGCTGTGTTAACTGCAGTTCTGGACTGTCACCGCTGAAGAACCGAGCCTTTCAGGTGAGTTGTAACGCTCGGTACTGACATTCAGGAAGACGTGGGGTCAAATGCCCGCCCGGTCTTCCTGATTTCGGTTATAACAGTTTTCCGAAATCCTTCAAAGTGCTGTGGACGAATTCCGTCGTGAACCTTGTCCTCAGCTATTTTCAGTCACTAACGTCGACGATCAATAAAGCTATAAGCCGGAATAAATGTCGGCCTCGGTAGCGTATGTGCTAGAGACCTCCACGTGCCAGCTGATGCTTTTTAGTATTTTATATTGTTCCCCTTCTACCTTTAAAGATTTAGTGCATATCCTATCCCAAAAATATTATAATCCATTTAAAATTACTGACGAGGTAAAAACAGGAATGGACGTCTGGGTCTTGTTTGCAGTGGGCCTATGCCTTATGCCGGACTCAAACCAGCGACTCCTGCAAACAGCCTCACGATGCCGAGGTTTGGGTACGACTACCAAACGCCAGAACTCGAGTTAGTTTCCCCTCGGACATTTTATGAATTTATCCATATTTTTAAATCAACTCTTAGAGACGTCGTTGAAGTACACGATTTGCACGACCTATGTCTCTGACTAAAGTGTTAATAGGTTATATGACAACAAAATCTGAATGTTCACCATTACACTTTAAACAGTAAGTCCAACCGTGACAGGGGTGGAATGTGAGGCAGATCAAAAGTACTCGGATTAATGTGGATTGAGAAATTTGCAACTGCCACCTTACATCGTATAATTAATTATACCACCTGTTGTTCGATCATATCCGGTACCTGAAGAAACTCTGGTATCTGATAACTGAAGCTCATCATAAAAAGCTCACTGATGTACAATTCGCGATGAACTTGTAACTACGGACAGTAGCATTGATCTGTAACGGTTAAATGATTCGCTCCAGTACATTCTATAGTCTCACAAATAATCAGCACGGTTTACTGGAATAGCTTCAATGAAGCATATATTTCCAGCCTATATCCGCCTCCATACTGGTTTTCAGTATGTTGATGTACGTTTCGTCAAAGTTGAAACCTTGGGTTACACAGCAATAGACTTTGTAAGCCTTGCTTAAATATAACCGAGTGATTAGTATATACTTTCGTTTTCGCACTGTCTGTGCAAGTTGTCCTGAAAATACAATACAATCATAGATAAATTTATTTACTAAAATGTGATTGCTAGTGGGACCTATGTGTCTAGGCATATTGTAAATAAGCCATTCTATTCACAATACGCTGTAAATGCCACTTTTCATGAATTATACAAACTAGCGATAGGGAACTACAGTGCTACTGAAAATTAGACAAAATATTGATAGGTTCAAGGTAGAATAACAAATAGTGAAGATACTATTCGCGAACTAAACAAGTATAGTAAGTGAAATCTCGTATAAAATATTAGTGGCGAATAAAGTATTGTGGAATACATTTCATTTTCCGGAAACACCCTGCACATAGAGAATTCATATCTGGAGAAGTCGGAATAATTTAACGTGAAGCTACAGAAGTAGGAGTTTGTCTTAGCTAGCCTGATCAGCTCTTTGGACAACCGTAAAGAGACTCCACTCGTTCACGTGACGTCACAGTTTTAAGTTCTTTGCATTGTGGGAAATTCGAGTGGACCAATCGTGGCCAAGGTCATATGACGTCACAAGATGGCGGACCGTTAGTTCTTTGGGCGCTCACAAGATGGCAGCATCACCCAAGGGCTTAATTTCTTTGGGCGCAGACATTCCACCCCCCAATAGAGAGACAGAGCTAGCGGGAAAACCCAACCCCTGAGGCAATTTCTGTTTCTGTTTCGGAATACGCGCTCTGTTTGCTAACCATTAGACGTTGGGACAGGTGTCGACTTGCCCAGCCAAGGCATCGCGCATTCGCCTTGCATCACTGTCACCAGGTGGCAGCTCCTAGAGGCTATAGTCACCTCTAGATGGACTGGCATGCTTCATATGCGTGAAATATTTCGGAACCCCCGTTTTCTGTTCTGGAATGCGGGCCTGCGTGAACACGCTCTGTTTGCTCTCCATTAGGCATTGCGAAATGTGTGCCGTGCGGGGAGATTCCAGCGTTCCGCTAAGCAAGCACTTGTTTGCGCTGCGAAACATCTTGGCTACTATCTACAGCAAGTTGCAAGTATTTCACCACAGTAAAATATTTTCTTCGGTTCTGTGTAGTGATTTCGTGAAATATACTTGCATTTGATTAAGCATAAACCATCGCGATTTTTTTCTAAAAACAAAAAAGTCAACATTAACGGATATTACTTAAACCGACCCCGGTAGCGTTGAGGCTAGAGTGCTAGTTCCATGTGCCAAAGTCGCCGGTTCGAGTCCGGCCGCGGGTATGGGTGTTTAAGTGTTTTGACATATTATTGAAAAAGTCGTTAAAACTCGTCAATTTCAACACGAAAATCAAATTTTTATTTTCCGCACCTAGAGAGTATGTAGCGAGCAGAACTTGTTGTAATTGAATTAAAAATAAGTTATAGACGATTGAAAAGCATAAATTTTTCTTTTAAAATACATTAACAGTCGAAATTTAAAAAAACGTCATAAACTCAGCAAATTGGAAAGATATAAATTCTATGTGTACCTGTTTTCATGAAATTATTGTGAAAGTATAGCAATACCTCAGTGCTCATCACAATTATCTGATTTTTAATGTGCCATCATTATAGCTGGTGGCTGGAACTTGGCAATGTTTGGTCAAAAGTCATTTGTTAATAGCAGCTCATCAAAGACAAATTTTGGGTCAACCTGCCCAGGCGGGCGCGGCGGGAGGGGGCCCCCTTCCCCACTACGGACAGAAATACCGCAATACGCCGGTCTAAAAGCACGGACCGCGATGGTTTTCCGGAGTTTCCCGACCGGGACCTATTACTGGTAACCGCATTTTTGGACCGCACTGAAGACCAGAATTTCATTGCGCTCGAAAGCGGTTATATGTGTAGGATACCGACCTACAAAAACACGATGTACGCGTCCGCTGTGAGGAAGGGAGGCCCCCCTCCCGCCACGCCCGCCTGGGCAGGTTGACCCAAAATATGTCTTTGATGAGCTGCTATTAACAAATGACTTTTGACCAAACATTGCCAAGTGTTTAGTTCCAGCCACCAGCTATAATGACGGCACATTAATCAGTTAAGTGTGGTGAACACTTAGGTGTATTGTAAAAGACGTGCTATAGTCTGCCTATCATGTAACACCTCAGTGTGGACGTCGTCTGTCGGGTCCCTTTCCTGCAGTTACTTGTATATTTGTGGTAACTTATGAAATTGTGGTATATGTATGGTGTGTGTGCGTGTTCCTTTGTGGTTATGTGTGTAATTATGATGGTAGGAGTCTACTTGAGATCAGTGGCCACCTATGTAGATGTAATCAGTTGGGTGTGATGAGCACCGAGGTTAGTGGCAAAGAAATGTAACCTTTCGCACATCCTGTAACTATTCAGTCTCGAACTAGGGTGTTCAGTCCTTTTCCTCCACTTACGTGTATGTGTGTGGTGATGTATGGTAACTGTGTGTATGCATGGAGATATGAGTGTGTGTATGCGTGTCTTTCTATGTGGTTGTGTGTCTATCATGATTAGATTATACTAGACTTTGAGAGTTCACAATGACTGGCTACCTATGTGTTGATGGAACATGTAATTAATTGGCTGTAATGAATAATCCGTATGGGATAAGTACTGAGGTGTATGGCAAAAACATGTCACCCTTTGCAGACACTCTAACGTCTGTCTGATAGTTATTTTTTTGTCAGTTATGTTTGTGTGTGCTTGTGTGTGGGACCTAGTATAAGAATGGGAGTTATGATATTAGTCTGATGACTATGTGTCTACTGATACTCGTGGTTCGTGGGGCAAATATTACTGAATAGCAGAAAAGCTTGTGGGGTGGGATAGAGGTGGTGCTGATCATGTGAACAGCTCTGTACATATTACCAACGATACTGAATGGTAGAGAGGTCTGTAGTGTGAGTTAAATGATATGATGTTGATGTGAGGAGTTTGGTACTTGGAACACATGTTAATGATGACTTTTTGTCAGTCTAGAGCCATGGGGGTTCTGTTCCACTGTTTCATTGCCATGATTGGGCTGGTTGTTGTGTTGAGCTCGCTCTAGGCATGGAAATATGCGTCTGTGTGAGCCTTTCTCTGTGGCTGTATGCGTAAGTATGGTGATACCTTCCTTAAACTCGTCTATCTGGATGTATGAATTGCTGTTCCTCTCATATGTTTGTGCTTGTGTGGAGACGTATGGATTTGTGGGTGAGACCAAGTATGAATATTGAGGTTACGATACCTGTCTGATAGACAAGTGTCTATTGTAACTCATAGTACCTGGGTCACATGTTACTAAATTACAGAAAGGGTTGCGGTGTGGGAGAGACGTGGCTGTGATTTCAAACTTCACACATCCTTTAACTCTTCAGTTTGGATCTAGCACGTTCAGTCTCTTTCCTCCAGTTATGTGCATGTGTGTGGTGATGAATGGAACTGTGTGAATGCATTGACATGTGGGTCTGTGTGTGTCTTTCTATGATTTTTGGCCAGTCATGGGTGTTCTGTTCCACTTTTTCGTTGTGTAACGTAACCATGAACGTTACGGTTATATTTGGAGTGAATAGTGTAATCTGAGAGGTATGTAAGGTCTTTGGCGGTGGGCGAGCGCCGAGCGCGGTGAGTCGAGGGGTCGGTGATTTGTCAGTGGTAACGTACGGAACAGCCGGCGGGAGCGGAAGGTTTACGGCAGTGTGTTTATCCTGTGAATACATCGTACGGCCGCTTGGCGTGTGTTCCGTACTAAAGAACACTGTGGGATGTGTGCTAAAGTATATGTTGGACTATGAAGGTTCTTCCGAGTGACCTGATTCAATATAGACTGTGTTTAGTAAACTACTGCAGAATCGGACTATGGCGATTGTTTGTTAATTAGTTTCGAGAATTGTGCTCACTGCTTATTTATCTTTTGACTGTACTTGAATCTGCTATCTTCGGTGACGAAGAAACATTAGTATTATTGTCTGGTGGCATGCTTGTTGACTGTGTAGTCTCAGAGGAATAAATTTACGAAAACTAGTACGCATATGTGTTGCTTCTTCTGTGACTTTAATTAACCAATTAGCATAGCCGAAAGACTGGCGACCGCACGGCAAAACGAACCTTTAATTAAAAGAGTAATTAGTGGTGGAAGAAAGCTTAAGAAAAATCGTGTTAGGAAGTGTAGCTGCTCAATTGCTTCAACGAACTTTTAACTATACAAACACGAATAGCGCGAGTACACGTTACATGGCTCAACTTGACAGGACAAGTTGCAGTTAAAATTGTTAAGGACGGACAGTGATTAATAAAAAAAAAAAAAAAAAAAAAAAAAAAAAGTGGAAATAATAAGCAGTGAGTAGAGCGGGAAGACAACAATCGGCGATGGTACGGCTACTTCGAGGCGGCGAGTGCACAACAATGTAATAAACGAGAGGACCCGAGCTTTCACGATCGGAACCGAACAACGCAGTCTGACGGGAAGCCTCGCCAGAGCAACAACTCGACACCGGGGCAACGCGGTACAGCGGAGAGACGCGACAGCGGAACAACGCGGGCACGCAGAAGCGGCGCGGCGTCATTGCGGTCGACGGCAGCGCGGTCAGCAACTGAGATTCTTCGAAAGGAAAGTGCGAACAAATTTTTAATTAAAGAAAGACACAAACTGACATTAAATAATTAAAAAAAAAAAATACTGTTTCGATTGGAATCACATTTCCGCGGTAGTAATTATTTCTTTGGCATTAATGAATCTTCAATGAGCTACCGACTATGCGGATTGCAAATTTATGCATGCAAGCATAATTTTATTCTGATTTGGGTCAAGTTATGTCAGTTTCTGTTAACGAATTAATTTGTAATTTTTTTGTTGATTTTCCAAAGAAGTGCAAGATTTATTTTTCAGTCTTTGTGAAAGCACAAATCGGCACGAATAATTCGCGATTTTTTTTAAGAGAAAAATTAATTATTTTTTGCATATTGAGTAACAGAGGTCTTTTTCCTTTTCTTTCGTTAACTTATTAAAGTTGAAAGCCGGACAACTGTGTTAGATTTGCTTAGCAAATTATTTTTCAAGAAAAAAAAAAAAAATTATTTTAGAGTTTCCGTAACCTTTTTTTTTGGTCATTGATAGTAGTGTATGTATTCAATTGAAAGTGTATTTTATGACATGGTGTATATCTTGTTTGATAGTTAAGTTAAAAGATTTGGAAACAGAATTTTTCCTTTTTTCTGTGCTAATGTATACTGGTGTATTCTGTTTGCTGGATTGACGGCGTTGGTTACTTCTTGTCTTTTCTACAATGGAAGATTGAATTTGTTGTGTGAAATAATTTCGTAATATGGCATCTGAGGTAGAGGGTGGTGTGAATGGAGAGATGGTGCTGGGAGGTGAGTCCCTTGGTGACGCACCCAGTGTAGACATGAATCAGTCCTCCCTTACTGTGTCTAATCATTTACAGTCGATGACGAGTTTTGCTAGTGAATCAGAAGTTGACAAGTCAAGAGAAGTGGTTAGGGAAAGTAATGAGGCGTCCATGTCGGAAATGTTTTGTGCTTTCCAGGGACAATTTGTCATGTCAATTCAGTCCCTTCTTGAATCTAAATTAACTTCACTGAAATCAGAATTAAAGGAAGATAATATTTCCCTTAAATCTGAATTAAGTGTTTCACTTGAATCCAAATTAAATGAAAATAGTATTTCACTTGAATCCAAATTAAATGAAAATAGTATTTCACTTGAATCCAGATTAAATGAAAATAGTATTTCACTTGCATCCAAATTAAATGAAAATAAGGAGAGTATCGATGTCTTCGGGATGCTTTTGAATCGCAACTAGGGCAGTTTAGGGAAGAATTGACCCAATATAGGGAACTTTGTACACAACAAACTGCTGAAATATCTTGTAAATTGACTCAGTATCGTTCAGACTGCCAACAAGTAACTAGTGTTTTGCAATAAAATATGGAATCCTTAAAGAAAACAGTCGAGCTTATAGAAGATAACCATGATGAAAGATTGTCGAAGGTGGAGACTTTAGGAGAAACCCTTACCGAAAAGTACACGGTAGTAAAGAAGAAGTCGACCATTTAACAGTCGGCGTAGAGAAATTGTCGTGTCAGGTGGAAAAGGTTAAGGCTTCTACTGCAGTGTGGGTGAATGAAAAGTTACAGTTACAAGAGAAGCAAATTGAAAAAAAATCGAAAATCTGTGGTCCGAATTCCTTCCCGTTCCTTGACTCCATTCCCTTCCCACCTTTAACGACTTCGAAGTAGACAAGTGTTAAAGCCAGAGGAATAATAAGAAATTGCTACAGTAATATTATTTAGTATTTCTTCTCGTTGACGACTGTGAGATCTCGTTGAAGTCCACCTAACGTCACCAGATGATGCGATTTCGACGAGTTTGAAACCCGTGGTATCTTCCAGTGTCACTCCATGAAAGCTTTCATAGTTACGTGTGCTGTTTGTTAAGAAGTACTCAGTTCTGGGTCTTTCCTTAGGTATACTATTCCCTGACGCAAGTAGGTAAGAGTCGACGTTATATTTTACGGATAAGTCATTTGTAGCTTCGAGTTGTTTAAAATAAATACAAAAAAATAATTGGAACGGCTGGAATCGAACCGAGGACCTCGCGTTCAGAAGACTAAAGCGTTAACTATAAGCCAACTGAGCTCGTGTAAATAGACAGCTCGCGCAGTGTGTAAACAACCCTATCCTGTCTCGGAAAAAAGTTACATTCAACTGGTCTTAGATAATTTTCCGAAATAATCTCTTTATAATCATTTCTATAGTTTTGTTGAACTAAAAATCCTGGAACTTTGAACATTTCCACCCAATTCTTGGCCCACACATCTCATTATGTGTAGTATTATTGGAAGGAATTAGCCAAATCAATATATAGATAAACATCGTTATAGTTTTACGCTAAACATTTGGAATAAAATAATCACTGAACCTCATGTTTGCGGCGCTTTATTTCAATCTTGTTCATTACAACTTTAGCGACATGTTTTCACGATCGGAATTTAACAAAAGTATAGCTGGAACCGAATTTCGTTCGATGATTCGATGGTCGGCCATATCTTGCCGAATATGATAGCCAATCCCGCGACTGGAAAATGCATTACTTGACTCAGGATTGGTCAGTAGCCTTTTACTGAAATGTAGGGAAGATTGATGATCTACCCTGCCAATAAGAATGTTCGATGGGCGGAGTCTTCCTGTTATATTACAGGCATTGATTTAAGGAAATGAATTGCAGATGGCGCTGAACTGAATACCCGCCAATGGGATGGTTTGATGGGCGGAGCTAGTAGATGCGCTAAAGTTTCCTGGGAAGGCAAACTCTCCATTGATGCCACATTGTGCAAAATAAGCGACTTAGTCTCAGGCGCCGACAGTCAATTTTTTTGCCAAAGAGTGTACCTCCAATATTGAAATTTGTAAAAATTACATCAATTCCCTTAGCGAAATACGTCATATATCCGTAATGTTTGACTCAATAGTCTTCAAGTATAGTGAAAACCAATAGACCCCATGTTGCTAGGTTTATGCTCATATCAGAAGTCAGGTTGATGTATTACGGGACAGGTGGTCTTCTATAGACATGAATCAACCAGCTATCACCACAACTCAGGCAAATAGCATACAAATGGCTTACTTCCCGCCACACCTCACCCTCGTCCCCCAACCGGTATGCTAGCATTAGTCTTGAAGTATGGACGATTAGGTGCTGATATTCTCGTCAGTGTATCAGCTCAGCGCTGGTGACTCAAATCGTTTGAGATTAGTTTTACCGTTTAAGCACCATTTGGAACCAGCTGTGGTCCTCGAGAAAGTAGGGAACAGGAACAAAGTTA
>JARYHS010003921.1:0-46986 GCA_031002005.1 Vandiemenella viatica
TTCGATTGTTTTGTGAGAGTACTTTTTTTGAAGTCTGACGTCGTTGGTGTAGTCGGTGGTTGAAAAGGATAATTTGCAGCCGAGTGGGCAGTCATCTCCTTCTTCTTTTTCTTTGCCTTCTTCACTTGAGAGCTGTAGCATTTGACAGTTGCCTGAACAGGCACGCTGAGTTTTGTACCCACTAGTGCACTGTTCGTTCCTCGGTAACTTGCTTTCCCCGTTACGGGCGGAGAGAAGTACGTCTCTTGGAATGACGAGCGTCTGCTGGTCCGTAGGCAGGCCTGGTCGTCATCAGTTTTAATCCTTACAGATCCGTCGGCGGCCGTTCTCTTCTTGAATGGGAGTTGCGTGGTCGTCTCCAGTATAGATCCGTCCTTGTCCATGGCCAAGTCCGGTGCGCGTTGCCAGGTCGTCGTAGTGGTGGCTACCGTACAGTTTGTCGCCGTGTCTAAGTCCGTTTCCGTTAGCCGGGTCGTTGATGGGGCCGCAGCTGGCCGCCGGCAAAGCCGAGTGCACTGAGGCACTCGACCCGCCTGGCGCGGCAGCGCGGCGAGCGCTTTCCTCTTCGTCCATCCTCAAACTGGGACTGGAACTGTGTGAACTGGAACTGCCGGTAGAGCTGTCGGCTACGCTTATATAGGCGGCCTGGCGCAGGAATTCCGTTGTGTGGTAGTACGGCGACCTCTGTAAGAAAAGGTCCCACTTAGCCTCTAGATGATTCTATTTATTTTCCTGGTTTGTTTTGATGCCTCTGCGCCTGTTTGGAGTCGTATATGTATCCCGGCGTGCAGGCGCGTTGTTGTGAGGTCTGCCTGGCAGGGGCCTTACTGGCAGACTGAACAGAGGGTGCATCGGATTATCGATTTGTTCGGACTATCGACTTATTCGGATTTTCGATTTGTGTAGTTTGAGTGTTTTTTTTATATATATATATATATATATATATTGGCTTTAAAAATACTTTAGAAAGTTGATAATTTTACTCGCCCATAACAAAATTATTCTCTTATTTTAGGCTGCTTCATTTTGGAGACATTTATGCTTCCTTTTAGAAAATGAACACCCTGCCATTGTACACGTATAATGTTTGTACACGATACTAGATTCAGCAGAACTCACCAACACAGAAAATCAATAACAAAGGCGCAGAATGAACATGGCTGGCTCGTTTCAGGAACTAATTCAAAACTACCGCAATTGCCGCGTCGCGGTTACAACTAGTGTTGCCAGGTCCAGGTTGTTAAAATCTGAACGGAAAGTCAAAAAATCGGGACTCGGGATTACAAATCGGGACAATTAAAATAATAGGCTTTTATATAGTTCAGGATTATTTTTATAATGTATGGAGGGCAGTGGTAATTTGAATAGGTACGAGGGTTATTCAGAAAGTAGGGAACGTTTGGATTAGAAAAAAAATAAGCACAAGGGAAAAAAATTATTTTATACATCTGAAAGACCGACTAAAATACTATTTTTCTACATAGTCACCAAACAAATTGAAGCACTTATCATAGCGGTGGACAAGCTTTGAAATTCCTTCGTCGTAGAAATCCGCCGTCTGTGATTTCAGCCAGTCAGTGACACTCAGCCGGAGCTCCTCGTCGTCATCAAAGCGCTGTGTAGCTAGCCAGGTCTTCATTCTTGGAAACAAGTGAAAATCGCTTGGTGCAAGGTGTGGACTGTAGGGTGGATGAGGGAAAACCTCCCATTTGAATGAATTAAGGAGTTGATGAGTGCGGTTTGCCGTGTGAGGTCGGGCATTGTCATGAAAAAAAAAACAACAGAATTTTGGATGTCAACTTTCCTCGGCGCTTGTTTTGAATGGCTCTGCTAAGGTTGCGCAAAGTTTGACAGTACCGCTCAGAGTTTGTTGTTGCACGAGGTGCGAGAAAATCAATAAAAAGCACACCTTGCCTATCCCAAAACGCCGTTGCCATTATCTTCCTTGCTGACATTGTTTGCAAACATTTTCTTGGTCTTTTGGGGGAACTTGTGTGCCCCCACTCCATAGACTGTAATTTTGTCTCGCAATTGACGTGTTTCACCCAAGTCTCGTCACCAGTTACGATTCGATCCAGTAATGAATCACCATGTCTGTTATAGGCGTCCAGAAATGTCAAAGCTGCCCCCATAGGCTGATTTCTGTGGTGGTCTGTAAAGATTTTTGGCACCCACGTTGCACAAAATTTGTGATAGCCAAGCTTTTCAGTGACAATTTGAAACAACAAAGTCCGTGAAACTTGTGGAAAACAAAGCGAAAGCTCAGTTATTGTGAAACGGCGGTTTTCACGAATCTTTTCATCAACTTTAGTGACAAGATCGTCGGTAAGAATGCTCGGGCGTCCACTCTTCTCTTCATCATGAACGTTCGTTCGGCCATTTTTAAACTGGTTGCACCATTTCCGCACGGAACTTTCATTCATTACGTTGTTTCCATGCACTTCACACAGTTGACGATAAATTTCTATCGGTTTTAGGTTTTTTTGCAAACAAAAAACGTATTACTGACCGCACCTCACAACTAGCGGAATTTTCTATTGCAGCGCACATTTCAAATTTGAATATCAAAAAAACAGGCATAACGGAGATGCTCACGTTGTTACGGCTGGATGCCGATTGAAGTGCCGAACACGCATATACCAAAATACACGTGATCGGCGCGCGCCTAGCGGCGTCAGGCAAAAACGTTCCCTACTTCCTGAATAGCCCTCGTATTTATCTATCATGTGATAGGAACTTATGAACCTCACTAAATATTATAATTGACAGACTTTTTAACTAAAGTATTTATTTTATTATTAAAATTGTATTTAGTGCTAGATTTTATTGCTTTTATTATAATTTTTTATATAACGTAATTAGAAAATACGATATAAGACAAATTGAAACTGGTTTTAACTGTTTTGACCTGCTCCAGTGATTATTTGAGTTCTTAGACCTAGTTATATTAACCTGCGATAATTTCCTTTCAGCTGCCGCTTTTGAAACCGGTATTGATGCAATGAAACCAAATACTCAGACTCATATGTCTCATAAAAGTGTTTTAAAGCTTCAGCTCATTTGGCATAGAATGAGAAATGACTACAAAGTTTCAAAATGAAATTCTCCAGTTAAAATAGAGCATATTTTACACCGTTATGCGAAATGTGTGCATGACATACCGCTGATATAATATGATTATTACTGTGGTGCAGTACCTGGAAAAACTGGTTTGTGGCACCTGATGTTCACATCTGCGTTGTCTGCATGGTTACTAGTAAGACGTTTACTGTCAATACTGGGCTTCTTCACGTGTCACTAAATTTTTATATCTGGCTGACGGAGCTTCATTCGCGTCTTCATAAAACTCAAGTTTCTGAATTTCTGGTTGGGCTGTAAAATCTTACCATCAGGAAAAAGTTTATGTACTACCGTGATTGGAGGCTTCAGTAGCAACAGCATTAAATCATTTTAAATAGTTTCGATCGCTTCTTGAGTAGACGCCGAACCTAAACCAACTGACAATTTCTCAGCAATTTTAGAATCATCATGCAAAGTACGTTAGAGTTTTGATTAACAAACGAATGGACCGAATGACAAGGTGTCCTTGATTGAATGATATGTCTTCATAACATAGCAGCTATCATTTCTTGATTTTGGCGTGCTCATCTGATCGGCGTTAAAAATATTTTCAGCGATTTTGTTAAACTGACACTTGCTTCGTTTTTCTCATTTTCATTACTTTTCTTGTGTTTTGCTATGTCATTTTTACCAACACGAAATATGCTAAAGTGTTTTTGGCCCAATGTGCAGGCTAGTTGGGTCAATTCTACTGTAAGCCGTGCATAGCAGTGCTGGTGGGATGCGATGCGTCTGTAGTGGATACGCGATTTTATTTTTTGCGACAAGTGAGGTTTTTATCACGTAGCTAAAAAAAAAAAAAAAAAAAAAAAAAAAGTGTTACATTTGGCGTCCCGATCGAGGGTAAATCGGGACACCTGGCAACGCTACTTACGATTAAACTAATTGTACCTAGTACTTTGTTAGTGGAATTCCAGAAAAAAACAAGTGCAAAAGTGTACTGTAAATACACGCTTCTCTAAAATAGTGCACAATTTGTTAAAAAAATATGTAAAAGTTGTTCGGATAATTGATATTCGGATTATCGAGTCCCTACTGTATTTTAACCGCTCCCTCTTTTCCACAGTAATGGTGATTTTCAAGGTAAGGAAATAACTTTATACAACTTTTGAAGCAGAGTAACAGCAATTTGAAGCAAATATTAATAATAAACACTTACCAAATACTTTATGTGGGACTTTGACTACTGACAAAATAAAACTTTATGAAACAAGCTTTGGTGAATGTATTAAAAGCAATAGAGTTCATGGAATACTAGACGACCGTAATTAAAAATGTTATGTGGGTCATAATGATTTGAATGAGATTTTGAATGTTTAGAAATGTTTGGTCTCGGAAATATGCTGTTGCGTGCTTGTACACATTTTCATTTAAAACGTTTCCTAACGATTTCAAGTAATTTTGAGTAAGTTGTAACTGTTTTTGAACGATTAGTATCGTTTCCGTGATTGTTGGAGCTCAAAAAAGGTCTGCCGGCGCGTTTACATTGTCCAATATGCATCGCGTGAAGCGCGTGTTCGCGCGACCAAATCCAAACAGTTTCGGATCTCGTGGCCTTTGCGATCGCGTTTGTTCGCGCGACTCGTGCAGGCGTACTCGCGCGCTCTACCACGCTCACACGCGTGAGTTCCTCAGCGCAACACGCAGTAGCTGCCAGCTCTTCCCGAGCACTTGTCTCCGTGTATGATGCTGCTTCAGCCGTCTCGCACGCTCTCCATGCAACACTCTCGACGCGCTCGCCTATTGGCTCCGCCCCCCACGGTCGCCAGCTGCAGACTCCCTGAGGGGCGTCCATTAATCACGTGAACTGTTTTTCCGTGGGCAGATCCAGTCGGACTCCCCCCCCACTCTGGTGACGTCAGATCTTTAGGGGATCCCCCGCCCCCTGATGACCTACTTAGCTCTACTTCAAGAACGCGAGATTCCGTCGACTCCCCCCTCCCCTACTTCACCTCACGTAATTAGTAGACACCCCTTACAGCTATCACTCGACTGTTCCCATGCTCGACAATGCTTTGTCGAAAAACTCAGGCTTTACCAAACATTAACCTTACCTGAATCATTTCTTTGGCTCTTTTATATTTCGAAACGTTTTGATAATTCTAAATATCATCCCAAACACATTAGAGCGAGCCACAAAAAAGTAGTAAATAAGGTAAAAAATATTGGAGTGGATGAGAAAGTGTTTTGCTGGGTAGAAGAATCTCTGAAATGTAGCATCAAAAGAAGTGGAAGTAAAAATGGGAGTGTCACAGAATACTGTACTGGGATCACTGCGATTCATTATTCTAATGAATAATTGTGTTCATGGTTTACAATTAGAAATTAGGTTGTCTGCAGATGATATAATGCTATGTAAAAGGATCAACACGGTAGAGGACTGTAAACAGCTCCAGGGTGATCTGGACAGGATATCTAGTTGAGTTGGTAAACATGGGATGAAGATAAATTCAAAGAAGAGTCAGCTTATTAGATAAACAAATAAAAAAAACAAAGGTTGATTATGGTTATAACGTGGGGAAAGAATTGCTTGTAGAAGACTTGAATTAGCATTAGATTTGATAACAAGCTTAAGTGGGCAGGACACATTGGACAGGTTGAAATTTGTAAGAGGGTGGAGGAAAATGAATGTTGTACCAAGACGTTATTACGTCTACTACAATTTTAATAATTAATATTTTATATTTTACAATTTTCTTAGTTAAATTTTTTAATATTAATATAATCAGATCTGTAAATTGATTTAATTCTTTAATCTCGGGGCCAGTCAAAGACTATATGTGGTGTAATGAATGCCAAGTTATTCAGGGAGTGTACAGAAAATAAGCGAGGGTTGATTTCTGGCAAGGAGTGGACAGCTGAGACTACGTATCCTGGGGCGGAAACAGTACCGTTACGAAGCCCGCCAAGTTGTCGCCTACAGGCCAGCGGACGCTGGGGGTGGCAATGGCGAAGGGCGGCGAGTTTTCTCCCGCCACGCCAAGTGACGCGTGAGCGCGAACCCACGTATCTGAATGCGCGAGGTGGAACACGTGATTTCATTCCTCCAATGAGAAGTGGTATTCGGGTTTTTTGATATGTGTCTTTCTTTCCACATGTGACTACGGAGAGGAAGAAGGGACTCTTTCTCCGACAGTGGAGAGGAACGGTCGACTCTTTCTCCGACAGTGGAGAGTGACGGTTATGTTTTTGGAGAGGACGAGGACGGTTCGACAGAGAACTGATGTCGTACTGGTAGTCGTCTTATAATATCGCAGACTGGCGATCCTGGAGTGACGGTAGACCGCCATGTCACACAGATAGGCCGTGACACAACTTGCAGAGTCGCTGTCAGCAAATTGGTAAAGTACTCCGCCAGGCATGACGAGTTCACGAGACTGTTGAATTCCGTAAGCGTTCTCAGATTACGAGACTTGCTCTTTTACAAAACCCTGAGTTAGCTGGCAAAGATTTGTGAAACGTGATAGCACGAATTTTATTTTGACTATTAAACTATTAAAGGCGCCCGAGATTCAATGTTGTAAATATCTAATGTTACAATTGTTAACGTTGTTCATTTTCAATATCATTTGTTAATTTTGATATTTAAATTTGCAGTAGGTGATTCATGACTTACATTAAAAATAAATTCAAATATTGTTTGCTTGAAATAACGGCGTATTGTAACGTCTAGACTTGTTGTTTGCTTGTTTGAGTGATGTTAACGGTAAACGTAAAGTGGCCTAGCGATGTAGAAGCCATGGCAATTAAATAAAAAATCAATGCCAGTTCTTTTAAGATCTGACCGATGTTGGAAGATTCTTGTGAATCAAAGATTTTTAATTTTGATAATTAGTTTATTAATAAAATTAATTATTATTAATAAACTAATTATCAAAATTTAAAAAAAATTAATGAAATATTGCATGAACTCCAAGCTGAGTGTTTCCAGTAGGAACAATCTCATAAGAAAACTGGCTGGATCGCAGTGGGGCAGCCAGCCTGAAACAATTAGAACTTCTGCCTTAGCACTATGTTATTCAGCTGCAGAGTATGCCTGTCCCGTATGGCACAGTTCAACCCATGCCAAACCAGTAGACATTGCACTTAATGACACGTGCAGAATCATAACAGGCTGCTTAAAACCAACTCCAGTCGAATGGCTCCACTGTCTCGCAGGAATAGCACCACCTTCTGTTCGAAGGGAAATAGCAGTGAACAAGGAAAGGAGGAAAGTGAACCATGAAAAATCTCATCCACTATATGGGCATATCCCTCACAGCCAAAGACTGAAGTCCAGGAAAAGTTTTATAAGAATATCTCAGGAACTTACAACGACAACTGAAGAAGCCAGGTTACAACTATGGGAAGCTAAGGCTCCCCTTCCGCATGGATGGGGAAGAGTGTCTGAATCTTTGCCACCTGATTATGACATGGAAATCTTTGAATAGGCTGAGATCAGGAGTGGGCAGATCCAAAGTGAATTTAGCAAGATGGGGCTATACTGAGATCAGTAATATCAAGTGCGACTGCGGTGAGGACCAGACTGTACAGCACATGCTCCAGTGTCAACTGTGTCCAGCATCCTGCTCGGCAGCTGAACTGTTTGATGCCTCAGAAAATGCACTGGAAGTGGCCAAGTTCTGGTCGATTAGAATTTGATGATTGTGATTGTGTAACTGTATATTTCTGATACGAAATAAATAAATAAATAAAATAAAATTAATAACCCCCCCCCTTTTTGAACCACCCCAACCTGTTACAGTGTGTAGGGACATTGCCACAGGGGTGTGCGCTCCTTCCCCTGTCGACTTCCACTGTGCTCTGCGCGATCCACATGGCATAGGTCGACCTCGAGTGGTAGTGGACGGTGGTGATTTTAAATAATGCAAGGTAAGCGACTAATCTATCCCCAGCGACCCTCCCACTACACCACCAGCTCGTCAGGGTGGCGACCAGCGCCAGGACACCAACAGGAGGGAGCTACCGTGAATGTTAATGTAGAGACGTTAAACTTATTTCGACGGGGTAGTTTGTGAAATGCGTAACACGAAGTGCTGTTGTTTCTTTCGTTACTTGCTGCTGGATTGTTCGGATGCCTTCACGTTGCAGCTCCTATCTTGACGGATTCGTATCGTATCGCGTCTCGCAATCCACGGCATAACCCACACATTTACTTTTCTTCTTTTTCTTCAGTGCAATACACATTGTGACCGCTACACTTATTGCGGCTGCACAACAAATTTACTCCATTCATTTCAGGCAATTAGAATGTAAAATTCTGTGTAGTGCAATGAGACTGATAAAATATTGTACTGTATCTTTTATAAAATAGTTATCACAATATCTTTTATGGAAGACGATTGTGAATGGTCTTTTTTAGATCAATGTCTGTCTTAGAGTTGACATTTAGAAACCGAGCTCAGCTGTAAGGCAGTGGTTTGCAATTACTGGTGCGCGTACCTCAGGGGTACGTGAGGTTTCTTCATGGGGTACGCGCGGTAATGTCTAGATAGATAGATAGATATGTTCACTTTGATTCCATGTGAGAATAATCTCGGGGATGTGGAATGGAACAGTACATACACTTATTAGTAATGTCAATATTACTATATAATTGATAATATTATTATATATTGACAACAAGTTAGCAACAACCCATTAGTATAACCAATATCTCCTGTAATCTATAAATACAATCCCGAGTTAATTAATACTTATTATGTGGAACAGTGTATACACTTGTTACCAGCATCTAACAACCAGTTATTTTCTTACCAACCAGTTACCATGATAAGTTTCACTGTAATTTGTGACTACATATTATATTATGTTAGTTGCTATTTATGTGGAACAGTACAAACACCTATTAGCAATATCAATTATATCACCAACAACTCATAAGCAGTCAATTACTTAAAAACCTGTTAGTATGATAAATTTTCACAGCAGTTTTTGAGTGCATGCTATCCCATGTTAGTTGCTATATATGAGTGAAATTTTGTAAACAGTGTAATTAGTTCATTTGTCAAAAGTTTCAACAGAAAGAAAAACCATATATCATTTTAGAAATTGTGGATAATTTTGTCACCTTCCCCTTCCATACACCGTAAGGTACTCACTAAGATACTTGAAAAAATATACCGAAACATTACTAACGCCAAAATATATTCTAATACAAACTGAGTGTGCGTATGTGTGTCAGCTTGGTAGTGAACACGAGATCTTCTTGTTTTTACTGCACCAAAAGTTGATTCACTTGGCAGAAATTTTTAACAGATTGAATGAGCTGAATTTCGGAACTCAAGGCCAGGATACAACCATATTTACTATGCAGAATAATGTTGAATAAACTATGTCTCTGGGCATTTTTGACTGTAAAATGAAGAAATGAGGAATCAGAAACATTTTTTGGAATCGACTTTTTCAACTTTGAATGTAGATATAAAATCAGCCATTAAATGCGATGTGGAAAGTTTGCCGACAGAGCTACGCTGTTTTCCCGATAAACTGGATAAGCAGCTCCGACCAAGAGCAACTCATTGACATTTCATGCAGCAGCAGATTCAACAGTATTTCTGCAGAGCAATTACCGGTAAATTTTCTGGATCAACTGACAGAGGTTAACAAGCAGCAATAACATTTTTATTGCCATTTTACAGGACGTACCTTTGCGAGTTCGGATTTTCGGCCAGGACAAACATGAAAACCAAACGTCGCCGCCTACTTCAAGTAGAATATGATCCAGGGCTGAAGCTCAGCAAATAGCAACCAAATTTATCAGATTTCTGCAAAGAGAAACGAACAAATTTTTCCCATTAAATTTAAATAAACATTTTTGATTTTGATTATTATAAAACACTTTTGGGCATTTGTTGATTTTTTTTAGGTTTGTAACTCGATTAAAAGTTAATAAATCTCTTTAATTATTTTAGCTTTGAGGTTAACGCGAGTTTTGGCTCTGTCTTGAAGGGTGGAACCTCTGCTGTAAGGGATTGGAATCAATTACAGAATAAAATGATAAACCGTTGGGCTTAAACAATGAAGCAAATTAGATGAATTTTTGTGCAATGCTTAAGGGGGGCATTGAGTGCTCCGTCACAGTTAAATAAGAAAAAATATTTCTACCGCCGCACCGTCGCATTTCGTGCTGTCAGTACGCATTTTCTCCCCAGGTGCAATTTGTTTGGTGTGTTGGTATTAACAAAGTTCCGAGTGGTGTGTGAGGGCCGCCATGATGCCTGGCTGCGCGCAGGCGCTGTCCTCAGGGGTCGATACTGGCGCCATCGCGGGTCACGCCACAGTCACTCGGAACGCACACGATACGTATGCTAGGCTAGAAGTAACTTCACACATTTTCTGAACGTAATGAGTAACGAGACAGTTCACGAGGGGCTTCATTCAGAGAAAAGATGGTCAAAACTAGTGTGCAGGAATATATTCGTTAAGGTTAACATGTTTAGCAATTCTTTATAGTCAGGGTTTAAAGGACTGCATAAGATTCATTGTTTAGGAAACCTGTAGCATTCGAGACGCATTTTCGGGTGCGACAGGTCCACTGTGAAGTACCTAGCTTCTTCATTGTTGTCGTTGGACAGTTCCGGTTTCGGAATGGCAGCTCAGCAGTTAGCGCTACATCCAGGCTCCAAAATGGAGTAAAAATATCTAAAAGCTAGAGCTGGATGTATGAGGGGTCAAACCAGGGCGGTTGCCCGGGCGGCAACTTTAGGGGGGCGGAAAAATCGTGTTTGAAGGGCGACCACGCATGTCGCAGTGACCTCCATTTGTTAGCTCCACTTCTGCCCAGGTCGGTGACAATGGTTTGGCGACAGTGGGCTGACATCAATGACAACGGCAACAATGGAGTTTAAACAACTCCATTGTTGCCATTGTGCAATAATATTCGAGGGGGTGGTAATCTCACAGTTTTCGCCCCGGTTGGGGCTGTAGGTCCTGTACAGCTAAGAGCCACTTAGAATTATTTCTGAGGTGTAGTGTAGGATATAAGCAAAGCATAGCATAGCATAGCATTAAGTTGTTTCGACCGAGTGGGGCGGTGTAACGGTTAGCGTTCTCGCCTCGCATTCGGGATGACGGCGGTTCGAATCCCCGTCCGGGCATCCAGATTTGGGTTTTCCATGGTTTCCCCAAATCACTCCAGGCAAATGCCGGGATGCTTCCTTCAAAAGGCCATGGCCGAATTCCTTCCCATTCCTTGCCCCCATCCTTGCCCCCCATCCTTTCCCGTCTCTAAAGACCTCGATGTTAAAAAGAGACGTAAAGCAGTTAAAAAAAGGTTGTTTGGGGCAAAGTTTTCTGGCAACTTTTGAAGATGTATAGTAATTCGTTTGGTTTTGGCTGGAGCGTTTGTTTGGTGTACTGTAGACTAAGCCGCTGTTTGGCAAGAACTCGTAACGTTCGGAATAGAAGGTCTGATGTTCTTATTTTGGCACGGTCAAATCCAGGCCACGGCGTAAGCGGGCACATCCAGGGGGACGGCAAATCGAGTGATCGACAGTCGCCGCTCCACGATAGTTGCCACTCCATTGTCGCAGCGACGAATTTTTTTAAGCTCAACTGCTGCCTCAGGCGGCGGCGACAGTCGGGGTGGCAAATAATGTTCGAAGGGGCAGCAATCTCACAGTTTTTTGACCCGGTTCGGAAATTTTCTAGATCCACCACTGGCTGTTAGACATTGGGCGGCATAATCGGGATTGCACGCGGGCGCTCAAACAGCTGGCGGCGGGCCTGCTCAAATTAATTGACAAAAGTGTTGGCGGTGGCGCGGAATTTTATGTGGTTTGTGAATAAATTCAGGCTGAACTTTCAAACGATGAAAACTTTATCAGAGTGCTTCCGTTAATTACGTGAGGGGGGCGTGGAAGATTTCCGTAGGAAACATCTCCCTAGTTAATGAACGTCCCGTCATTACGTAAAGTGATTCTATTATTCCATGACAGCCAGCCAACTTATTTGTTTTGAGACAAACAGTCGCTGATCACTACTATGGCGACAGAACCCTATACGGAAACTTTAAACGAAATAGTTCCTTTCAGAATAATTGATTTTATTAGTAACGATTTCGAGTTATTTTCGAGATTTGAACAGTTCTAATAAGGTTACTAAATCATTTTCCTAACTTAATAGTATAACTGATTTTGTAACGCTGTTAAATAATGTTTTTTCGCATTTTGACAGTTGAAAAATGTTTAATTTCGCAGTTACATTTATTGGTTCTCCCTTAAGATTGTAGCTGCAACTGTGAATTAATTCGAGCGTATTTAGTAGGATGTTGTGAGCAGCAGTACGGCCCTGGCTCGTAGATCCCAGGCTCCGTGTTACAGCATAAGATCCGGCTGCATGATTCCCACGCCCATCTGTTATTTGATTGAAATGCAATTTTTATGATTAATTAATAGTAAAATAATACGATTCCAGCGGGTTGCCTATCAAAATATGGCAGCAAGAATTTTTAGTTAAATTGTAAAAAAAAAAAAAAAAAAATCGTTTAGGCCCTACTTGATTTGTAAATAGATCATACTTCATTTCAAACAGACATTAAAGAGATTAAAAAATTTGTATTGCCTGTGTACAGATGGCAGCTGTTAGGCGGTGCCTTGCGCCAACTCCCTCGCGCTGTTGCGTATCTTCAGCAGCTTGCAGCCCCCCTGCTTGCAGCCCCCCTGCTTGCAGCCCCCCTGCTGGCAGCCCCTCTGCTTGCGGCCACTTCTACACAGCCAACCTTGTTTACATGTCTCTCATTGAAATGAATTATAATTTATTTAATAAACAAATGATCAAACATTTAATTAAAAATGTTTGCGGCCATATTTTGACAGGCTGAATCGAACTCTGCTACTAATAATTATGCATAAAAATTGCATTTCTATCAAGTAACAGGTGGACGTGGAAATCACATTAAGAACGGCGGTGTAGACGCAAACCCGCATCGTCCATGTTGTCTGGTAGTATCGCGTCCCTCCACCTCATATTTGTACAACAGGTAGAAAGCCGTAAATTTCAAAAATTAATCAACAGTGCAACCAGATACAATTCATATCAGTCAATACAATGGGCTGCAAGAAGTCTGCACAGTTAAGACATTTTTGGAATGTGAGTATGGCACACTGCTAATAATCCATAGATAAGGAACCGACTGTCCATTAGGATGGCCTGCCGGTCATGTTTTGACAGCGGTTCGAATTACTTGCAGCCCGGGCAGACGAGTCTCTTGCGTACCATCCCAAAATGGCGTCCATACTCCCTTGTTACGATAGTGCGTACCATCTGGTTCAGGAGCCGTTCGTTCACAGTGGGACCGAGGAACCACTATGTCCCAAAGAACCTGCACGAGTGATCCGCCCATCACAAATCGGGGCGTCCACTAACTACGTGAGGTGAAATAGAGAGGGAGGGGGGGGGTGTTTGGCTAAGTCTCACGATACCAGGTCTACAAATCACGCGAAAGTCGTCTTTGGGGGGGGGGGGAGTATTTTGTCGAAAAGCGAGGATATAACCGCCATTGGAAGCATGAGACCTAAAAATAAAGCTCCCATAGGTTACGAGGTCCATTAGTAGGGGAGGGGGGGGGGTCGGTTGTCTCCGTCAAAATGTCACGTCATTTTAGAGGGGGGTCCTGAATTCCGGAAAACACCCACGTAATTAATAGGCGCCCCCCCCCCCAGGTACAACTGGCCGGGCCCACAGAGCGAATCATTGTGTGACAGAGCCAAGTAAAACCGCTCCTTTGAACAGAGTACGGTGGAGTTTGTTGTCTTGTGACAATAACTCCAAGATCATTACGGTGGGGTTAGCATTGCTGTAGGTACGTCTTCTTATTTTCGCTTCTGATGTATTCTTCAGTGGGTGTAGTGCCACCTGCACGGCATCTTGTTGAACTTTAAGGCATTTTCGAGCATGAAGACATGCGTGAGTAGAGTGATGAGGACATCTGGTGTATCCTCGCGTTGGCCATCGACGTGGCGAGCACAGGTGTGGCTACAGTGTATGCTGCGACCACGTAAGCAATCCCCACGGAGGTCGTCCGGCCATCTTGGTTGTTACGTGTCTCCGGTATCTTCCTGCTTCTTGGGCGTTGACACTCGAGGCGTCGCTGAAGCCCCGCTCTCTTGCCGACTTGTTGTGGGTTGCATATGTTGCCCATGGCGACGCTGCGGTCTCTTCTTGCTTCGTTGCTGCTTCCATGCGCTTCAGCCGCCATAAGAAGCAGAGTGCTTAGATATGCAGTTGCAACAGACAGGTTCGTCGCGGTGTCTTTTGCAGTCAGCAACTCCATGACAGCCGCCACAGCGAACGCACCTGGCAGACTCAGTGCAATCTCTGGCGTAGTGACAGTAATTCTGACACTTGAAGCACTGAACCTCGTTGCGTGATGGCGGCTCTGATGCAGTGGTCTGCGTAGTGGCGTCGGTTTTCGCTTCTCCGGGAAGCATGTTGTTGTGACTCGCTGCAGTCTGCTGTGTAGGGGCGCTTTGTTCCCCTGCTGGCTGCTGCGTAGAGACATTGGTGCTCTCTCCTCCAGGTAGCATGATGTAGTGATGGGTTTTCCATGGTTTCCAAAATCACTCCAGGCAAATGCCGGGATGCTTCCTTCAAAAAAGGCCATGGCTGAATTCCTTCCCATCCCATTGGTGTACTTGCCGCAATTTATTAGGAATTCAGGGTGAATGTTGTCAAACCCTGCAGCTTACAGATTTGGCAAAACACATTATCAATATCAGCGGTACTCAACCTTTTTTCTTCCTCGGCTGTATAAACCCTACAGCTGTATCATGATGGGCTGCAATAACCTACAGTACAACAAAACTCCACATTTAAAAATAAGCATTTATTTTAACGTTAATAGAATTGTAGAAGTTGTTACAAATTTTCGACCGATCTGGCTTATAATTGCTAGGCTTCGAGCCAAATGGAAAGGGTTGACAGGCCGCAGGTTGAGTATCTTCATCATTTTAACAGCCATACAATAATTGTCTGCTACTTACTTTGAAAATAGTGCTTTTTGTTCTGTTCAACTGAATTTGCAGAAATAATATCTTCTGGTTGGATCTGTTGAGCTGTATTACGCTGAGAAGAGCTATTAGAGGAGGGTTCTTTAAGTTGTGAATTCGAAGGACGAATTTAGCTATCGAAACTAATAATGTTCCCCAAATAAATTCGACACCATCAACTGCAGCGTGCTCTCATAGCATGTGTTTTGTTTACTAGCTTCACTAGAAATGAGGGACACACCTCGATGACGTCAGGTGGGCTTGTATTTGCGCGCGGGGTTGCGGTGCTCATTTGCTTGTGCGCAGCTCTTCACAAATCAAACCTACACTTACTTACCACACAGCAGATAGTATTAGGTATGACCTAACGTAGAGTTTATTATATCCTTGGGCATGACGTACACAGCTGCATGGTAAGCAAGTGCTATCCCGTCGAGGTGTCTTGCCTCGCCAGCCGGCTGTGATGTAGCTAATACAGGTGTCGATTACTGACTAGTGTTGGCGTCTGTGTTCGCGGATGCTCCGGCACCCACTACTTACCTCTAGTGGGTGCCGGAGCCCCTGATAAGGTGGGATCAGATTGCTTGAAGTGTAAATTTCTTAGCATAACGTTTGATAACAAACTCAATTGAGCAGAGAACGTTGGGCAGGTGGTACAAAAAGTTTACGAAATCCTTAATTTACTGGAGAGGGTGATAAAAAGATGTACCAGAGAAGTTAAGGAATAAGCTTATAAAACTTTGGTGGTGTACTTTGGGACCCACATTTTGGTTATCAATTTCACGAGCTGCAGGGTGTGCAAAGAAGAGCAGCTAGATTTGTCAGTGGAAATTATTTCAGGACCAATTCAGTAACTGATATGATAAAGGAGCTGGATTGGGAGTCATTGGAGAGAAGGAGGAGGAGGGTGAAGAGAGTGCTGGGAATGTACAGTGCGTATGTTGGTGATGGGCTAGGAGGGATATTGGTCAAAGAATTAGGAATAGTGCATAAGAGTGTGGGAAAATTTTCTTTTGTTGGTAAGGGTGTCAGGGATTGGAAAAAATTACCAAGTGAAATGATAAATAATTTACCAAAAATACTTAAGGAATTTAAAAATAAAATTTCTAAATCAGAAAAGTAAATGGGGGAGGAATTTAACAATCCAATTACAAAAGAAAATTATATATATATACTAGTGTAAGCCCGTGACAGTTTTTTTTTTTTTTTTTTTTTTTTTTTTTTTTTTTTTTTTTGCGTAACGTCAATGGTCTAGAATACTTCCAGTTTTTAGGGTCAAAGATTATAAAAGGTTGACCTTATCTGACAAAATATGAACTTGACCTGTGTTTCACCCTTAGGGTGAATAAAATCTCTCGACCCTGAACAACTCAGAGAAGTATTGTTAAACGTAGGTATTTAACGCGGACAGGTAAGACGTGCAGTCGTATAATTGTTTCTAAGGTCGTAGACTCGAACTTGCTTAAATACAAACGTGACTTGAATTTGACCCTTGATGTTCACTCTGCAAAATTTCTTGTTTGCTTCAAAGCAGCTCATTGTTTTTTACTGAGACAGGGAACTCTCGTAATGTAATCATAGGTCACAGTATCTGTAATGGCCAGAGAGCTTAGTACACATTCCATGTTATCAAACAGTTGAGCATCTCCGAAGAAATTAATTGCCAGAATAGTTGATTAGGTAACATATTTGGTCAAGGAAAGACCATTAACGAAAGTCGTCAGTAAAACACCTAAAAAGCAAATGAACGTAATGCACAAACTTTGGTCAAGCAACAACAGTAGTAGTTTTAATTAAATTGAAATTTATCCTAAGCCATAATGATAATTGGCATTCGTGGCTACAGCAGAAACCGTATTTATTTATTTTTTAAAAAAGTTTTCTTTCATTAGCAACATGTTACTTAAAAGCAGATCCATGTTTTTTCAGATGTAAAGTTTATCCATATTTTTAAAACTATGAAATGCTACGTAACGCAAACTTAATGTATGTATTATAGCAATTAATTTGGTAGCAGTTGCTATTAAATTGTGGACGTACCCACGAATTTCTTCTAATGGCATCTCTAGTTGCTGTTTTGTTAACGAAGGCTGACATGTGACACCGTTCTCCAGCCAATAGCTATCGAGCTGAGTGAATATATATATATACATATATAATTAGATGACTAGGGAACTGCCACCAGAGTGTTATCTGCATCACAATTAAAATTAATAATAATAATTAGATACATAGATAAAAAACTAGTGGTTGATTATAATTATTAGGTGAAGTTGGTACTCAATTTCAGGCACAAGGGTGTGTGAAGATATTCTTTTGTTGGTAAGGGGGACATGGATTGGAATAAGTTACCAAAGGAAATTATAAATATTGAAATTTGTAGAGGGGAAAAGTAGGTGGGTGCAGGAAAGGGAGACAAATGGGAGTGTATGAAATTACCACTGAAGCGTGCACTCCATCACAATGAAAATAAATTTAACTACACAAAGCATAGTGTTCGCACACATGCCAGCCACCATTGATTCATATGTTGCTTGCAGAAAAGCCATGTCAGTAATACTGAAGTTGCCTGCACGTCGTCGTAAGAGTTTCCGAACTGAGCGGCATTTACGACAGGTGTCGGCTACAGATGTGTTTGCTTACAATCTCAGTGTAGGAGGAGATACAAGGACCACTGCTGCACTCTGTCCTGCCCAGACAACTTTTCTTTGATAGTTTATTCTGCCAATTAACAGCAGAAATCTTAAATTCAGTGTTATGGAGCCGTGCAACAGGTAGTAGTAATAGTAAGTGTAATTGACATGTAGTTTTTCACCCAGTGGGGATTTTCCTACTTTTAGGTTCCACAAACTTTTCTCTGTTTGCAATGACTTTGTAATTTATTAAATTGTCCAACTCCCTTACCCACAAAACTAAATTTTGCCACAACATTATGCTTGAAATCGACTGATATGCACACACAGAGCAAAAGTGATGGAGACAGGATTTGTATTGCGAGAATTGCTAATATAACTAAATTCAAAGTAATAATTGTAACAGGAAAATTATTTATTTTTTATTTGAAGTAAAGGTTTTGTTGTTGGTCTATTTTCTGATTATCATTACAATCTTCTTACTGTATGAAAACATCTTATCTACAGCGAAGGCACACTAGATCTTATAGTCAGTGATAAAACATTTACTTTGTTACATTTTCATCACTCGTATTGTGACCTATAGCAAATTCTAAATGCTTGTTTCTGTGTTAGCTATTAATTCCACAACTGAAGACAAATATGCAGCCTTCAGACCTGAAGCCATGCAGACAGCTGCGTCCAGTTAGAGGCTATGACAGTCATCACAGATTCAACATCTTTAAGTTGTTTTAAGAAAAGCCAATTTAAAAAACATAAGTTTTTTTTTGTTTGTTTCACAAGTGAACTTACTAATGGCCTGTTAACATCATTTACAGAAGAGTCTAAACTGCAGGGTACGCATGCTCCAGCAGCAATTTCTCTATACTCTTTCATCTTCGTATTCTTATATTATCCTAAATTCTTTGGTTGTAATTTGACTACCCATCTACCATTGCCTTTGGGAATTTTAATTTTAAATTCTATCATTAGTTTTGGTAAACAATTCAGCACTTGTTTTAGTAACTTGTTCCAATACCTTGCCCCCATACCTACTAAAGAAAGTTTTCAAACACCTTTATTTGTTTAATCGACAGCTTGTGGTCACGGTCAGGTTTTACCCCCCACACACCACTCTTAATTCTACTATCAATAAACTCGTCATTGGGCTACTACACTCCTGGAAATTGAAATAAGAACACATTGACGCCGGTGTGTAAGACCCACCATACTTGCTCCGGACACTACGAGAGGGCTGTACAAGCAATGATCAAACGCACGGCACAGCGGACACACCAGGAACAGCAGTGTTGGCCGTCAAAGGGCGCTAGCTGCGCAGCGGTTGGGCACCGCCGCAGTCAGTGTCAGCCAGTTTGCCGTGGCATACGGAGCTCCATCTCAGTCTTTAACACTGGTAGCATGCCGCGACAGCGTGTACGTGAACCGTATGTGCAGTTGACGGACTTTGAGCGAGGGTGTATAGTGGGCATGCGGGAGGCCGGTTGGACGTACCGCCGAATTGCTCAACATGTGGGGCGCGAGGTCTCCACAGTACATCGATGTTGTCGCCAGTGGTCGGCGGAAGGTGCACGTGCCCGTCGACCTGGGTCCGGACAGCAGCGATGCACGCCAAGACCGTCGCATCCTACGCAGTGCCGTAGGGGACCGCACCGCCACTTCCCGGCAAATTAGGGACACTGTTGCTCCTGGGGTATCAGAGAGGACCATTCGCAACCGTCTCCATGAAGCTAGGCTACGGTCCCGCGCACCGTTAGGTCGTCTTCCGCTCACGCCCCAATATCGTGGAGCCCGCCTCCAATGGTGTCGTGACAGGCGTGTATGGAGGGACGAATGGAGACGTGTCGTCTTCAGTGATGAGACTCGCTTTTGCCTTGGTGCCAATGATGGTTGTATGCGTGTTTGGTGCCATGCAGGTGAGCGCCACAATCAGGCCTGCATACGACCGAGGCACACAGGGCCAACACCCGGCATCATGGTGTGGGGAGCAATCTCCTACACTGGCCGTACACCTCTGGTGATCGTCGAGGGGACACTGAACAGTGCACGGTACATTCAAACTGTCATCGAACCCATCGTTCTACCATTCCTAGACCGGCAAGGGAACATGCTGTTCCAACAGGAAAATGCACGTCCACATATATCCCGTGCCACCCAACGTGCTCTAGAAGGTGTAAGTCAACTACCCTGGCCAGCGAGATCTCCGGATCTGTCCCCCATTGAGCATGTTTGGGACTGAATGAAACGTCGTCTCACGCGGTCTGCACGTCCAGCACGAACGCTGGTCCAGCTGAGGCGCCAGGTGGAAATGGCTTGGCATGCCGTTCCACAGGACTACATCCAGCACCTCTACGATCGTCTCCATGGGAGAATTGCAGCCTGCATTGCTGCGAAAGGAGGATATACACGGTACAAGTGCCGACATTGTGCATGCTCTGTTGCCTGTGTCTATGTGCCTATGGTTCTGTCTGTGTGATAATGTGTTGTATCTGACCCCAGGAATGTGTATATAAAGTTTCCCATTCCTGGGACAATGAATTTACGGTGTTCTTATTTCAATTTCCAGGAGTGTATTTGTCCCTCCACTTTAAGGCCATTGTGGAAGGTTGTCTTAAAAACCTCTGCACAGGCATCGAAGGGTGTCTCGTATTCAGCATTCAGTCAGAGAGAACGCAGACGTCGAGTCGCCGCGGCTGCGGAGTGGCGCCACACACAGGAAGATGGACAGCGCCTAGCAGGTCGGCTCTACTGGAAAACCATCGTTGAATCGTAGAGAGGGATCTAGGGCCCTCCTACCATTGCCTATAGCTGGGGGCGACTAGGGTAGACAATCACCACAGTCGCAGACACACTTGCCATTCTCAAATTAAATATCATACGCACACAGTGATAATATAATCAGCCATCTCCCAGAACGCAAATACATAATAGCAGTATCATCAGTAGGTAGCACAAAAGCACCTTACAATGTACAATAGAGTACATTCATATTCCATTGATCCTAGTATGAGAGACTGGCTCCTTGGGATGTGCAAAGGAGTCAATTTACAGAAAAACAATTGCACAACAAAATAATACATACACCAGAAGATGTACAGTCATAGCATACATGGTACATTAACCATATCGACTACATTTACACAAACTACTCGCAGTTACATTGTTGACACCTTAGAAATAAATTCTTCAACAATGTAGAAAGAGTTGTCAATTAAAAATTCTTTCAATTTTTTTTTCTGAATTTATTCTTATCATCTGCTGGACATTTAATAAGTGTTCGGAGCTTATTGAAGATATGTATCCCTGAATATCGGACCCCTTTTTGATGACTTGTAATCCTTGCGAAGATCATTTTTACTTCTAGTGCCATAATAGTGTATTTTACTATTTTCTTTCCAAACAAAGTATAATTTGTGACTACACAGGACATTAATGTGTGTTTATATATACTAAGCCACCAATGTTAAAATTCTTAACTTCTTGAACAGCTCTCTACATGAAGTTCTACTGATTTTACACTTTGAACACTTTGTATCTATGAGTAGAATTGCTCCAGAATATTATTCCATATGACATTAAATAATGAAAGTAAATAAAATAAACTAGCTGCCTCATACGGAGATCACCTATAGCTGAAATTGTACGAATTGCAAATGTCGCTTTACTAAGTCAGAAACATGTACCTTCCAATTTAAATTATGATCAATATGCAAAGCTAGAAATTTCACACACTCAACCTCCTGAATAGACTGTGTGATGCCACGACATGTTAAATCTGTTAGTAGACACTCAAAGTGACAGTGTTAAATAGAAAATAAGGAATTGAATTAAGAAATTTTAATTATGGTAGCGATAGTGAGGCATAGAGCAGATTACATTATTTAAGAATTTTAGTAGATGGCTGCAGCGGCCATTATGGCTCCAAAGTAAAGCGGAGCAGTTAGTCACGCTTTTTCCTGCCCTCATGTTGGTGCGGAGAGGGCGACCCACGGACGCAAAAAGGCGTCTTCTGGGAGGGGTAGTATCTGTGAAACTCTGTGCTTTCTCCCATTTGGCAGAGATTGTGTCCACACCAACTGGGAAACCATAAAGTAAATGTTAGAATGACATCAGCCCAAGCCATAGTACAGTTAGGCAGGGTGTATTTAAGGCGCCCTGGATACAATAGCATTCTCAGTTTGGCTCAGTTATTCTTTTCACTCTGTGTAATTGCGCTGTGGGATGACTGCCTGCCTGCATGTTGTACGTTCATTTTATGTTTATTCTCTCTCTCTCTCTCTCTGTGTGTCTCTGCCATAGGACCCACTTTCACTACGGTTATATAGTGAAGTAAATCTTTTTAATTTTTTTTTTTTTTTTTACTTATAGCTTTACGCCTTGTTGACAGTTAAGGTCATTAGAGGCGTGATGGGACTAGGGGCAAGGTACGGGAAGGAATTCGGCCATGGCCTTTTTGAAGGAAGCATGATGGCATTCGCCTGGAGGGATTTGGGGAAACCATGGAAAACCCAAATCTGGATGCTCGGACAGGGATTCGAACCTGCATCCTCCCATAGTGAAGTAAATTAATACCATCAAGATGACATGTATAGCTGCTTTTGAGTGACTATTAAGATATGAGGAAGTGCTTATGGAAGACTGGGGTGAACTTGTTAGATTGAATAGGTATTCCAATTTTGAGTGTGGAACTCAGTAGACAAACTGCTAACTGACCAGAATATAACTTTATTTTCGTGTGGTACATCATCTGTGCACTTATATTCAGTCTTTGTAATTGTTCCTGTCCCGCAATAACTTTCCATTGAGAAATGGTTTATTAAAATTTGAATGCAGTCAATCTTTAGCAAAGAATTGAATCAATGAATAAATTAACTGAGAAGTATTAAAGCCAGGGGGAGGGGGGGTGAGGGGGAGGGGTGTGGAAATGTTACAACAGGCCTGACAATTTTATGTCTGTCTGGTGTTAATCTGTAAATTACAAGGAAAGGGAAAGTGACTCATCACTCACCAAAGTTCACGTTATGAAAAACTGATCTGCCCCCATCTGCTGATTTGAATATGTTAAGACCTTTGTTGGCTGTGGCCATTCAGCTTTCTTCAGTTTATATTTTTCTGACTATAGTGTCAGACTTTGCTGAGGCAATGGGGCATACTATAGTGAAGCCAACCCAAGATGAACACTTCCTTTTACCTTTGTTTAATTACTGGTGTTAATCTGTGTGATGTACTGTAAGCATCTTAGAATTTTAGTAAATTCTAGCCTCTCACCTTTAGACATTAAGGGAAAGTTTACTCGGTAGTAGAAGACAGTTTTCAGTTCATGTAGAGGTTATGGGAGTAAAGCTTTATGTAGCACAAGAGACACAATAACCAATCACACTAAATAAAACCCTTTAGGGATAATAAATGTATCCATAGTTAAATAAATGCTCTAAATAAACCTTTGATAACAAAAAGAAAACATCAGTTTGGGAGGGAGTAGCTTAAATCCCCCAAATTCAATTTCACATAAAAGATTTTGAAATAAGTTAACTTTGCAGTTTATAAACCAATTTGAATGCAGTAAAGACCTTCAGTAGTTACTAAATGCCGAATATAAACTTTGAATAATGATAAACAAGCTTTTAATCAACTGAAAATTAAATAATCAGTAATAATACTACCTTGGACTTAAGAATTTCTACTGTGGAAGCATTTTGCCATTTTTAGATCAATTAACGAGCAAGAAAGTAACTTAATAGCAAATAAACCAACTAAAGTAACTTTCTGTAATGATATTAACACCTTTTACTAACCTTTGATATGATAATCCATAATAATCTAGTTCAGTGCACAAGTAATTTATAATATTTGGCATTTCACTGTTTTAACACACTTTCGAACCAAATAAAGTAATTTTAATGAAGTAATCAGGCAATTAAAATATAAATTCACTAAAATTTCGTAGTTTTTGAACGTTTAAATAACTTAAATCAATTTGTTTATACTTCGTCAGATGCACTTCACTTCTAATAATTTTTATCTCAAAATCCTAGAGGATCTCCGAAATAAAAGGTAGATTTCCGGAAAGAACTAAAAATCTAATATAACATATAATTATTTCAAGTAATTCCAGTCAATAGAACCGATTTTATAAAGACCTTAAAATTTAGTTTTCATCACGACCATGAGGTCAACTTAGAAATAAATTTCAACCGATCTAAAGTAGATACAGAGATGAAACAACTTTCAGAATATGTATTTTTATTCAGAGAATCTCATGGTAATTTTAGATTTGCGATAAAACTAATAGAAATAAAGTTATAAAATTAAAACTGAAATCACACCTTGATTACGTCGTAAGTAAACTTTCCGTACACCAATCTTAATAAAAGTTACACCAATAAAATCAGGAATTTTTGTAGAACACAGTGACGGTAATAACATTTATGTAAATTGTAGCATTAATAAAATGACGAAATGTAGAAGTTTCCAGAACAATAGTAGTTCCCCAAAGTAGAGAAATAGTTCACTCCTACCCTTACAACTTTTAAACCAGTTGCCTAAAATTATTCACTGGATATCCATTATTTCACAATTAAATATGTCGAAACACTGCCACACTTAAAGTTTTGGATAACAGTTTAGTTACTGAGATATTTCAGGCCTAGATCGCCTAGGCGCCAGTAGAAACTTGTATTTTGGCTCTGACGTCAGCGAGGGTATAAATTGGGAAGCCATTTTGACTCAGCGTCTTTTCCGGGTTTGAAGTCGTGCTAACAAGATGATTTAAGCGTGTGTGCGTTAGTAGGTTGGCAACTCCGACTTATGTTGGTAGCTCAGGCTCAGTTGGCACTACCGGGTTCGGCCATCATGATTGGGGCGTGGCTCTGTTTACTCACCATGAACTTGTAACTTTACTAAAGGGGTTTCGGTCGGTAGTTTCTCTTCACAATCTGCAAACTTGTGGAACGAGTGTTCGATATGCCTGCTCAACTGTAAATGCAATTTTGAACTTTTGATTTTGAAGAATAAAACCTTGAAGTTTTCTAAAAGTGACTTTGTGTGCTTCAGTTGTTAGCATAGAACCCTTTTCTATATTCGTGGGTAACGAATATAGTGGCGACCTGAGCATTCAGTTGAGTTACCTTGGCTACATGGTCAAATCCAAATTATTTACCGAGTTTTTAAGAGCACTGTTAGTCGACAAGAGTGTAAGTTAAGGCACTTAGGCGATACTACAACCCCGGTATCGGTCTAGTTCCTTACATGGCGACCGTGACAGGACTTGGGTTTTCACCCATTTAGGGAGTTCTGTGACAAAAAGTGTAATGGGAAAGTGATAGATTTAAGGCCATTATAAATCAATACAATGTTAAAAACAGAGACGTTTATAAAACGAAGGACTTTCCTACATGGAATTGTACAATACAGTTGTTGGTAAAATACTACAAATTTCATTTCAATGTTTGTAAAATATTTCACATTCTTGGTTTTTTTTGAAGATAAATTTGATATCTCTTGTGTAAATATATTTCAATGTAAATGGTGTAATGTGCATTTATACCACTTTAATGTTTTTTTTATTTTTTGATAATTTGTTTGATATTTTGTGATTGATTATAACACACATGTTTATAATTTTGTGATAATCTGATATTTCACATTTTTTTCTATTGGGTCATAACTTGTATGACATTTAATAAGTTTTGTTGATATTTTGAGAATGAATGAGTTTTTGAGAATTCTGTAATAATTTTGTGAGTGAAACTTAAGATTTTTTTTGAAATTGTTAAAACAATAATATTTTTGCTGTGGAGTATGAATGGTGGAGAGAGAACCGAACCGAAAAGCGATAGTTAGATTTTGGGAGTATAATTCATTTCATTTGGGGAATTTAATTTTTTTTCTTTTATTTTTCAAGATGTTCAGTTAGTTTTCTTGGGAAAATAACTTCAATCTTCGGGGGGGCATGTAAGCATCTTAGAATTTTCGTAAATTCTAGCCTCTCACCTTTAGACATTAAGGGAAAGTTTACTCGGTAGTAGAAGACAGTTTTCAGTTCATGTAGAGGTTATGGGAGTAAAGCTTTATGTAGCACAAGAGACACAATAACCAATCACACTAAATAAAACCCTTTAGGGATAATAAATGTATCCATAATTAAATAAATGCTCTAAATAAACCTTTGATAACAAAAAGAAAACATCAGTTTGGGAGGGAGTAGCTTAAATCCCCCAAATTCAATTTCACATAAAAGATTTTGAAATAAGTTAACTTTGCAGTTTATAAACCAATTTGAATGCAGTAAAGACCTTCAGTAGTTACTAAATGCCGAATATAAACTTTGAATAATGATAAACAAGCTTTTAATCAACTGAAAATTAAATAATCAGTAATAATACTACCTTGGACTTAAGAATTTCTACTGTGGAAGCATTTTGCCATTTTTAGATCAATTAACGAGCAAGAAAGTAACTTAATAGCAAATAAACCAACTAAAGTAACTTTCTGTAATGATATTAACACCTTTTACTAACCTTTGATATGATAATCCATAATAATCTAGTTCAGTGCACAAGTAATTTATAATATTTGGCATTTCACTGTTTTAACACACTTTCGAACCAAATAAAGTAATTTTAATGAAGTAATCAGGCAATTAAAATATAAATTCACTAAAATTTCGTAGTTTTTGAACGTTTAAATAACTTAAATCAATTTGTTTATACTTCGTCAGATGCACTTCACTTCTAATAATTTTTATCTCAAAATCCTAGAGGATCTCCGAAATAAAAGGTAGATTTCCGGAAAGAACTAAAAATCTAATATAACATATAATTATTTCAAGTAATTCCAGTCAATAGAACCGATTTTATAAAGACCTTAAAATTTAGTTTTCATCACGACCATGAGGTCAACTTAGAAATAAATTTCAACCGATCTAAAGTAGATACAGAGATGAAACAACTTTCAGAATATGTATTTTTATTCAGAGAATCTCATGGTAATTTTAGATTTGCGATAAAACTAATAGAAATAAAGTTATAAAATTAAAACTGAAATCACACCTTGATTACGTCGTAAGTAAACTTTCCGTACACCAATCTTAATAAAAGTTACACCAATAAAATCAGGAATTTTTGTAGAACACAGTGACGGTAATAACATTTATGTAAATTGTAGCATTAATAAAATGACGAAATGTAGAAGTTTCCAGAACAATAGTAGTTCCCCAAAGTAGAAAATAGTTCACTCCTACCCTTACAACTTTTAACCCTTTAACTGCTACGGTTCGGCCGGCCGAGCCCTCGCTGAGTGCGGCTTTGTTTACGCCTAAGCTGTTTACCTGCGCTGGAATGCCGCATTAGACCGGACCGCTGTGTGCTGAATACATCTGGAGTGTTGTGTGTGGAGTTCTTCTGCTGTCGCTCTGCGATTTGAAACCGCAGATACAAAATAAATACAGTTAATATAACATCTAAAGTTTTTAAACCACTTCATAGTGAAAATATAGTGTGAATTGATTCTAGCGTATCTGTTGGTCTCATCAGCATTAGATATCATATGATATTCCGTTAGAAATATCAGGAAAAATGACAAACTGCTGGAATGTTAACGTAATCCACACTTGTGTCCTGCAGCTTAATCGACAAGCACATGCTGTCAAACACGTCACTAAAGCATTCTCTTTTTCCACACATTTCGCTCGAACAATCTGTAGCTACAAACTCTGAAAAATGGTCATTTTCCACTAGCTGATGTACACAGCTTAGGAAAATTACATCGAGATCCTGTCGAAGGGTTATCACTGTCATCCATATTAAAGTGATTATATTCACTGTCGCTTCTAGTAATAATCTCCATGATTTCTTCCGCGGTACAAACACGACGGCGTATTCGGGAGGACGATGGTTCAAATCCCCGTCTAGGCATTCAGATTTGGGTTTTCCATGGTTTCCCCAAATCACTCCAGGTGAATGCCGGGATGCTTCCTTCAAAAGGCCATAGCCGAATTCCTTACCATTCCTTGCCCCCCATTCTTTAACATCTCTAAAAACCTCGCTGTTAAGAGACGTTAAGCAGTTAAAAAAAATAATGACTGTATGCCATTTTCTCAGCGAAAACTAAAAGGAAAAGAGCAACACAAATTAGATCGCAGCTGCCAATGCTCAAGGGCCGAATGAGGAAAACAACTAACCACCCTGGGTGGAAATATGGCTTCATAGCCAGGCCGCTAAGAGGCTAGCGTGTTAACACGTCTGGAGTACAGACAGGGCGGCGAGGCGGCGCGTGTATACACGTCTGGAGCACCTGGGTGCAGTAGTAGCCACGCGCGTTAACGCGTCTACAGCAGTCAAAGGGTTAAACCAGTTGCCTAAAATTATTCACTGGATATCCATTATTTCACAATTAAATATGTCGAAACACTGCCACACTTAAAGTTTTGGATAACAGTTTAGTTACTGAGATATTTCAGGCCTAGATCGCCTAGGCGCCAGTAGAAACTTGTATTTTGGCTCTGACGTCAGCGAGGGTATAAATTGGGAAGCCATTTTGACTCAGCGTCTTTTCCGGGTTTGAAGTCGTGCTAACAAGATGATTTAAGCGTGTGTGCGTTAGTAGGTTGGCAACTCCGACTTATGTTGGTAGCTTAGGCTCAGTTGGCACTACCGGGTTCGGCCATCATGATTGGGGCGTGGCTCTGTTTACTCACCATGAACTTGTAACTTTACTAAAGGGGTTTCGGTCGGTAGTTTCTCTTCACAATCTGCAAACTTGTGGAACGAGTGTTCGATATGCCTGCTCAACTGTAAATGCAATTTTGAACTTTTGATTTTGAAGAATAAAACCTTGAAGTTTTCTAAAAGTGACTTTGTGTGCTTCAGTTGTTAGCATAGAACCCTTTTCTATATTCGTGGGTAACGAATATAGTGGCGACCTGAGCATTCAGTTGAGTTACCTTGGCTACATGGTCAAATCCAAATTATTTACCGAGTTTTTAAGAGAACTGTTAGTCGACAAGAGTGTAAGTTAAGGCACTTAGGCGATACTACAACCCCGGTATCGGTCTAGTTCCTTACATACTGAATTGCATATATTTGTTTTTATTGAAGTTTAAAGACAAGCCATTAGCTGTAAACCATTTATTAATAAGTTCAAAGACATAATTTGAAATATATTCTGTAGAAAAATCTGGAGTATTTTCCTACAATCACTGAAAATTGGACAAATTTTGAGTTTTTAGATGTGGCACAGGACTGATCATTTAGATATATTAAAAACAATAGTGGAGCCAATATAGAACCCTGAGGTATTTCAATCTGATAAATTTATACTAAAAAAACAGTGGACCTCTGAAGGCAGGCTTAAAATTCTCCATTGACACTTTCTGTTTTCTATTCAGAAGGCAAGAATTAAGTCATTTAATAACAATGCCAACTATACCATAATAATTTAATTACTGTATCAGAATTTTATGATCAACACAGTCAAATGCCTTAGACAAGTCACAAAAAATTCCCCCAGGATTTAAATTATCATTTATTTCTTCTAAAATATTGTCAGTGATTGGAAATATAGCTTGTTTTGTCGAATGGCCCTTTTGAAAACCAAATTGTGATTTAGTTAGAATATTATTATTGCTTTCTCAGAAACTTTGGAGAAAGCTGTTAGTAATGAAATAGGATGGTAATTGGATACGGCTGACGTATCCCCCTTTTTATACAGTGGTAGACTACAGAACACTTAAATGTACCCACAAGTAGAGGTATATTAGACAGATAACTTAGTGTGGAGCATAGTTTAATTAATCTGTTGGAAATCTCATCATAACTACTTGAGTATTTGCTCTTATTTATTCTGGAGTGGCTAAATTATTTAGCAATCTTCAGCAGTCATTATAATATATATAACTTGTATATCTTGTACATCACCATATTCACACCGTGTCGTGATAGTAAATAGTGTACATATGACGTGTTTACGAAGTAATTTCACTCTGACGGTCCTGCCACGAATGTCTCACTCCGTTTCCTGCCCACATGTCTCTGTTCAGCCTGCCAGGGTCACTGCAGGTTCACTGCTGTCCAGATGGGGAACTAGACCTGTGATAAGGGGTGCATTTCATCTCTCTATCCTTCATTAGATTCACTGTCTTAAATATCATTATCATAATAATAATTTAGCTTTCTTCTCAAATTCTTTGAGTATAATTTCCCCATCCATCTGGTTTTTACCATTATGTATTTCAGATTCAAATTCATTCACTGTTTTTGGTAATTTATTCATCATTGCCCTTGGTAATTTATTCAAATACCTGACTAACTTTGCTACAAAATTGAGCACCATTTTCAGGTCATGGTCATCTCTTCCCTTCAATGCACTACTTTTAATTATTCCACCCTTTCCAAGCCTAGTAACCAATAGAAGCTTTTTGCATTCCCAGCATTCACTTCAACGTCCTGCTGTCTTCCAATGAATCCCAATTGAGCTCCTTTATTATATCAGTTGCTGAGTTTTTGTGTGGTAATTTTCATAAACAAATCTAGCAGCTCGTCTTTGCACCCTCTCCAACTCCTGAATTAGATACACAAAATGTGGGTCCCATACTACATGTACTATCATATTAAGACTTTTGTAACCATTTTCCCCCAATTCTCTAGTACATCCACTTTCACCTTTCCTGATAAATGAATCCATTTTTAAAATGTTTTAATACTTAAAAAATGTGTACTGTATATAATCACTTAGAACACATTTCAAAATCACAAATTTACTGAGTAAATAAAACAATGACATGTATATGTTTCTTTAAATAAAAACTAATATTGAATAACTGAAAACCTCACTTAAAATGGTGCTTCATGTTACATAATTCCATGAATTTGCAATACATCACATTGAGAGACATGAACATTGTTTCAAAAAATGTTAGTATAAGTTATAATACTGGGCTACAATGCAACAGTTTTTGGTATTTACAACTCACACATGGTATTTAGTCAGACTTTTACATTTTTAGGGCTTGATTGATTTTGTATATTTTCATTTTGAAACATAAATTTAATGTAACAAAAGAATTATCATCACCTCCTAAAACAACATTCATGAATCTTTAAAATGTAGATAAATCTGAGTACCCACTAGAAAGGACTTACAAATTTCAATAGGGGCACTTTTTCATACTATAAAATCTGGGTATGAATTTCTGTCTCAATGATATTAAAAATCAAATTTTTCAAAGATAACGACACACATCACTACAAAGTTTTCTGACATCCTACTCTCATATCCTCCACGAGCATGTGTCACCATCATTAATGAGATTAAATCACAGCAAACAAGAAAAATAATACGTTGGCTGATATGAGAGTAGAAAATTTCTGGGAATGTTATTTTAGAAGTTTTCACAAATATGAGATTTGTATAAGTTTTGAATTCATTGGCCTATGATTTAGTACTTATTCCTGTACAGATCAATCTGCCTAGGAACATTCCACAAGTTAAACAAAGCACGGTGATAGCGAGACTCGCCTCAGTGTTGCAGGGCGTGTAGTTTGTAATACGTGCCCCATGCTCGCCTCAGTGTTGCAGGGTGTGTAGTTTGTAATACATGCCATGCCTGGCCAGCAGCTCCGAATGTTTTCCCATCTCTGCAACTTTTCCGTTGTCGATGACACATATTAAATCGGCATCTTGTATTGTCGACAATCTGTGTGCAATGGTTATACACGTACGACCCTCCTTAGCTTTGTCTAGTGCCTCCTGCACGACCTGTGGAAAGAAGAAATGTCTTCACTTAGTATCTCTTTGAAACTATAGTTCAATATAACTTATGCTAAAATTCAGTTTAGTTTGAAGCACTAAAACTTTGCTGCTCCTTTCATCCAGCACACATTCAATTGTCCTCCATGCCTGAAAATATTTTTAAATTCAGTTTTCCCCACATCTCTGAGAATCAGTTTGTCCATAACAATTAACGGAAACTTAATTTTTTCTGTAGCTCTCTTCATTCATTACTGACAACTCTCTCATCCAATATTGATATTAATTGTTATTAAATTATTTACTGTTACATATATACACAATAAAATAGTGAAAGTAGGTAAACAAACCTTTTTTCTGTATTGATGCTCTTAGCTAGAGTTATGCAATCGTTCAGCTCTTTCTAGACTCTCCATCTCAGAAAATCAAAACTTAATCCTTAATTGATGCTTCCTATTCCTTAACCTTTGTCTTCCTTTGTAGAATTTCTGTTATGCTATTTCCTCTATGAACGAATTAACCAATCATATGTGTCTTAAAGCATTACCTGCTATCCAATCTCTTCTGTCTATCAGACTATTCTACAAACTCATTTTTTCACCTTTAATATTCTGATGATATATACTTAATACTTTATCTATCGTCTTACATTTCATGATTTCCTTTCTTTCAAAAGTGTATGCTTTAGATTTACAAAGGGTTGTATTCCTTCTGATTCTTAGATCACTTCACAATTCTAAATGTTTCCTACTTTTGAGAGAGTGCCTCTTATACCAACTCTCAATTTGTATTTTTTACAATCTCAGTATCAGAATTTTTGTAACTTTATGAACTTGGATAAGTGTTGTCTTCCAGTAAATGGTTATTCAGGAATTTCACTTTTTGCTTTGAACTGAACAAAACTATCAGTATATTGTATACTGTTAATTTCACTCTGAATCTTGTGATATGCTCAATTTTTTACCTTCTTTTCCTTCATTTCTCTAGTAGTAGTAGTGAAATTTTATTTGTATTATAAATCATATACATGTATGAGAATTAAGGTTTTCCTGGTGTATGGATGAAATGAGTAGTTTTCGGGTTTTCTGCCGGTTAGTTTAAATTTATATAACAGCTAACCTGATGAAGGCAATGAAGGCAGTTGCTGAAAAATTGTACATAGAGTTAAATAAAGAAACTAACCGGCAGAAAACCCGAGAACTATTCATTTCATATACATAATGATATCGGACACATCAATTGTAAATTAAGATATTTACATTAAATTATTTCAATTATTACATTTCAAATATTCTTCTACAGATTAAAAGGAGTGGTACTGAACACATGACATCATATGTCCCCGTTTTGATGTTACTTTTATATTATGGGGTAATTTATTGAAAAGCTTACTCCCTATATGAAATGTTCCATTTTGATACAGTTTGTTTATGTATGTATAATATGAAAATCTAATTGTTTCCTAGAGAAATATTCACATACTTCATTATTTGTTATTATACCTGCATCTTTCCCTATGACATTATTTCAAAAAAACAGGATGGTTTCAAAGATGTGTTATGCTTGGTAGAGGGTGAATGTTCATATACATGTTGAATATTAGTGGGAGTTGACCAAATGCACTTTAACAGCTACTTGTCTCCCATGGCTCTTAACTTTTTTGCAGTCACCTGTTCCATAACACATGGATTATAAATTATTATTTTATCTCAATACTTTGTAGCCTACATCTTTAAAATTTTGAATTCCTTGCCACATTATGAAAAGCGTTTCCCAAGTTCAAAAAATATTGAAACTTTATATTTATTTTAATCAAGCCATTCTCCTAACATAACCTGAAACATCGGAACCACTTCATTTGTACCTCAATATTTTCTAAACCAAAATTGATCTTCATCTGCAGCCCTCACAATGACATTTATTTTCTGTTATCATATTTAATGTTCGGGATGTACGGGTTTAAGATAGTCTATATTAGCCTCTGCCATCCGAATATGATAGTTTCCTTTACGTGACGGACACACTGTGCGGACAAGTGACTGAACGATTCGCCCACTGGTGATACCTACCACACCGAGCGTGGAGGGTGAGCGGTTAACACTGTGGCCTCGCATTCGGGAGGCGGCGGTTTGAATCCCCATCCGGGCATCCGGGTTTGGGTTTTCCACTGTTTCCCCAAATCGCTCCAGGCAAATGCTGAGATGATTCCTTCAAAAGGCCACTGTCGAAACCCTTCCCATTCCTCGTCCCCAGTCCTTTCCTGCCTCTAATAACCTCGACGTTAACGATGAAATGTCACCTGTACCACGTCCAATATAGTCTACCAATTCCTGTGCCTCATCATGAATGTGTTATGTGCCAGAATCAATGATCACAAACAGTTTACTCTCAAAATCTATACTACCCTGTTTCTGCCCATGGCGGCCCTCTTGAACTCTGTTTTATAGTCAGAGTTATCAGAATACTCCATGAAAGCACATCCCCACCTGAAATCCCAGTAGTTGAAATTGACCTACCATCACATTGAGGATACCAGACACTCAATCTAAAAATATGCTCATCTACCTTACCTATATACTTATATATAACCCTTTGTCAAGTTACAAAATGTAAGTAGCTGAGATCATGCAAGCCTCGCATTCAACACAACTACTCATAGAATATAAGTTTTTTTTATTTACTGTGTGCATCTTAAAATGAAATTTGCCTTTCATTTCCAGACCCCTTACTAATTTCAGTTTGATTATTTTCTCACCACACTCAACATTTTCAATTGTACTGTTCTCACACGCACTCCCTCCACCTACATTTCTGATTATAACTGTCAAAACCACCATATGCGTAGCCATGTTTACCGTTATTGATTAATTATTAATTTAATTTAATTGTGAGCTCTGGTGGCAATTTCTATAAACACCTATTTCTCCTCCTTTCCTCTATCCACCAACATTTGCCATCTACAAATTTCAGCATTACATTCTTCCAAAGTTATTGTTAAATTATTCATTTTTCACTTGGTAACTTATTCCAATCCCTGACACCCTTACCTACACCCTTGTGCCTGAAATCAAGTGCCACCTTGTGGCCACGATCATATTTTCCCTTCCATTCAATACTTGTAATTTTTACACCAATATCTTTCCATGCCTCATCACCGATATTTGCCTTTTACATCCCCATAACCCTCTTCACCCTCCTCCTGTCTTCCGATGAATCCAATTCTAGCTGTTTATACAGGGTGCTTCAAAAAAATTTATACACACTTTGAACTTCCATAGAAAATTTATTTACCGTTCTACAAAGTTAAATTTCAGGAAAATAGAAAGCTAAAAGTCCAATGTAAATCAAACATAAACAACAAATGTTAATACTGTTCAAATTGGTGACCTGCAGCATCAATACAATTCTGAGTACGAGTCACCACAGATTCTGTACATCGTATCAAAACGTCCAATGAGATTTCTCTACACACTGCTTGAATCTCATTCCAAAGAATGTCTAGGTTACGTGGTTTACGTTTGTACACCTCATCTTTTACTGTGCCCCACAAGAAGAAATCCAGTGGTGTAAGGTCTGGAGAGCGTGCTGGAAACTCGATTGGCCCCCTGCGTCCTATCCACCGGCCCGACAAATTTTGATCCAGGTAAGCTCGTACGTCCCTGTGATAGTGCGGCGGAGCACCATCTTGTTGAAAATAAAAATCATCATTACCGTATAATGCACGAATGGCAGGAAATATGGAATCAGCAAGCATTGTTAGGTAATTAATACCAGTTACAGTGCCTTCAAATCGAAAAGGTCCAATGAGTCCCCTTGAAGACAAACCGCACCACACATTTACACCTGGCAAATTTACAGCTTTTTCAATTGTAATGTGAGGATTTTCTTCACCCCAGTAAACACAATTGTGCCTATTGACAGTTCCATTAAGTTTGAATTGGGCTTCATCCGACCAAATGATGCTACCCATAAATCCCGGTTCACGTATCACCATCTCCTGAATCCATTCACAAAATTGCAACCTTCTATCTGGATCGTCTTCACTTAGCTGTTGCACCAGCCTTGGAATGTAAACACGATACTTGCCTCTCTTCAGAATGCGTAGCATGCTGCTAGCACTTACATCACTTTCACGTGCCCCTTGCCTTGAAGATTTGTTAGGAGAGCGTTGAAACAGTTCCAAGACTGCCATTGATGACTCATCACTTGTAGCTGTTCGAGGCCGACCTGAATGACCTTTATGCACATCACACACTGTTCCATGAACTTCGAACTTGTCTCGTATGCGTGTAATTGTTAATCTTGAAGGTGGTTCTGTATCATACTCCCTTCTCCACTGTCTTTGAACTTCATTTACATTCTCAAACTTCCAGTACCACTTAATAACCTGCTTACGTTCTTCAAAACTCAAACGTATGTCCCCCATGTTGATATTACAAATTCCAACTGATAATATAACATAGAGGGACGATTATGCTGGCACCTGGCGAAGAAATATAACACTAGCCTTGTAGAGCAGGAAAACAACAATAGTTTAAAATGTGTATACATTTTTTTGAAGCACCCGGTATATCATATCTGTTACTGATTGCATTCTGCAGTAAATTCCAGAGACAAATCTAACAGACTTTCTTTGCACCCTCTCCAACTCCTGTATTTGATTCTCAAAATGTGGGTCAAAAACTACACCACCATATTCAACCAATGGTCTGACCAAAGTTTTGTAACCCAATTCCTTTACTTCTCTCGTACATCCCCTCATCATCCTCTCCAACAAATGTAGAATTTTGAAACCTTTTCCTACCACCTGTCCAATGTGTCCTGCCCAGTTAAGCTTGTTATCAAATGTAATGCCAAGATATTTATATTTCAAGTCTTCAACAAGAAATTCTTTCCCCACCTCATATTCATAATCAACCTTTAGTTTTTTATTTGTGTATCTAATGAGCTGACTATTCGTTGCATTTATCTTCATCCCATGTTTACCAACCCAACTAGATATCCTGTCCAGATCACCCTGCAACTGTTTGCAATCCTCTACCACTTTGATCCTTTTATATAGCATCATGTCACCATTTCATGAGTTGCTGTTATGCAACGTTCACTTAGAAAGAGATTTTATTTTAATACTGTATTTCCTACACTAACTTTTTGCTTTCTAGCCTTTAAGAATTCTTCTACCCAGCAAATCACATTATCATCCACTCCAATCATTTTTACTTTAGTTACCACCATTTTATGGCTCACTCTGTCAAAAGACTTTGAAAGATCTAGTGATACACTATCAATTTGGGCTCCCTTGTCCATTTCATCTGAAATACCTTGCATATATTCTACTAATGAATTTTCTTAACCAAAGCCATGTTGCTGACTTGAAGTTGTTGTTTTTGTGGCTTTAGGGCGCGTCGACAGTGAGGTCATTAGCGCCCTAACAATTACCAGCTAATACTTTAGCTAATAGAATATTAAAATACCATCTGCATGGTCGACTGTAAAAGGATCGACCATACGGACAGCAAATAAAATAATTCAAAAAATACATGGCTTTAAAGGGGCCACTAGGACCTGATAACCATAAAACACCTGGATGGCTGAAAAGTTGCCAAACCGGTTCACAAAATAATTAAAAACACTACATGTCTCGCTGGCTGTATAGAGGCCAGCGAGACAGAAATTATAAAGATATTAAAGTTATAAAAAATAAAAACAATGCAAATGGATGTGTGGCTGTAAAGAGGCCACCCATACATCATAAAACTAGGCTGATCTGCCTAAAATTTTAGGCAATAGACTGGCCAATACACAAAATTTCAAAACACTCGCCACACTGCTGATCTTGTTGTTAAACTAAAACTAAAAATGTTATTGTAATTGGTTTAGGGCGTGTTGACGGCAGGGCCAATAGCGCCCTAAATATTACCAGCTATTACTGTGGCTTAAGAAAGTACTAAAATACTGCCTGCATGGTCGACTGTAAAGGGGTCGGCCATACAGACAGCAAATAAAATAAATCATAAAGTCTGACGTGGCTTAGAGGAGCCACCAGGACTTAACCATACAACGCCTGGTTGGCTGTAAGGAGGCCAGACAGGTTCAAAAGAGGAGTAAAAACACTACATGTCTCACTGGCTGTACAGTGGCAAGCGAGACATGAATTATAACAGTGTAAAAAATAAAATTAATGCATATGGATGGGTAGCTGTAAAGTGGCCACCCATCCATCATCCTACCGGTTCAGTTTCACCCGCCCCGGATCGGGTGGGTCTTTGGTCACTGTCTGCTGAGGAATGGGACCAGGCTCGTCCACCAGCATTTAAGTTTCTTCTGGCTCCGAAGAGACAGACATCTCCGACTCAGCAAACTCTTCAAACACCTCTTCGGCTTTCTTCTTCCTCGCCCTCTTTCCCTTCTTTTCCCTACTACCAGGTAACCTGGGAGGGGATGAAGAGGGGGATTTCACAAACTGAGTCGGGTCCGTCTGCCGAAACTTCGGGCCCCGAATCTTTTGATCACCTCCATTTGCACTGTTAGCAGATGTTGTTGCTTTTCCAGTCACTGCATGTGGAGGAATTGGAGGTGGAGTGACTATAACTGCTGCTGTTGCTGGTGGATCATTTACTGCTGCTACTGGTGTGGTCGAGGTCGCAGATGTGCTGCTACCGACGTCCACGGTCTTAGGCGTAACGACCTTAGCGGGTTTGGCACCGCATCTGCACTGACATGAGCACGTAGTGCTTGTGCCGATGTCTGCAACGGACGTCTGGGTAGCAACACTCTGCTTCCTGACGGGAGCTGAAGCCATCTTAGCAAAACTAGTTGCAAAAATTGGAGCGGCGAGCGATTTGGCCTTCTTTTTAGCTTCCCCGTAGGGAATCCGCTTTTTGGTCTTCAGCTCCTGTATCTTGCGCTCTTCAAGATACACTTGACACTCTCTACTCCAGGCCGGGTGCGATCCGGAGCAGTTGACGCACACCTGTGGTAGCGTACCACTGAAACCCGGCTCATGTGCCCCCTTGCTGCAATTCCCACAAGTGGGACTGCCCTTACATGATGCCGTCGTATGTCCGAACCGCTGACACTGAAAACAGCGCATCGGCTCCGGAACATACGAGCGGACATTCAAGTTTAGATATCCGGCCTTAATATTCTTGGGCAATACTGGAGTGTCAAACGTCAGGACGAAGGTGGCAGTCTTTTCAATACTGCCATTCACCCTTCGTGTGATCTGACATACCTCGACCACTTTTACTGTTTTCCACTCATTAGAAGCTCGTCTGTCCCTAAATCCATGACATCACGACAGGTGACTACGCCTTTACTGGAATTTAGAGACTTGTAGAGTTCGCATTTTACGGCGAACTCCCCGAGCTTCTGACAATTCAGCAGTTTGGTAGCCTGCTTACTGGTGGTTGTTTCCAGCAGCAGCGTCCCATTTCTCAGTTTTTTAACAGAGTTTAGGGTACCTACAAGACCCTCTAGACCCTTAGAGAAGTAGAAGGGTGACACCTTTTCGAAAGTTACCTTCTGTTCTTCCATTACAATAATAGCGTTCGCAAGCGAACAAACTTTTCTGTTACATTCGACTTCAGAAGCGGGGGGGGGGGGGGGGGGGCGGGGGCTGTCAAACCTCACCCGCTTCTTAGAACTGGGTGTATTTGGATTAACCTGCGGCACACCCGTACAGCAGGGTTTTTTGGTTTTGGTGGATGACTGAATTTTGGTCCCACGAGTAAAACCATTTTAAAAGAAAGCGCTAATACAACAGGGGTGCGCATGGTGCCCCTGAGGTTGCACTGTTAGCGAGTGATTGCCCTCATCACCCATTCACCTCGTCGGCACGTGGCTGACCTTGAGGTTGAGGTTTTTTTTATAGAGGATTTATTCCGTCCTCGCAGATCCGGGCGATGAAGCCAAGATCCCCGTTCTCCTAAGCACACAACGTTCCACCGCCACGCCCTACGGTGGTCGTTGAAGCATGGTAGGAGTTTACGGTGTGGGAAACTTGCGGCGCTCACAAGTTTCCAGCTCGGGCACCGCGGGTTCGCCAAACCCGTACCTGGCACTTGCGTACCAGGCCCCTGCGGGGGCCAGTAGGCATGAAAATTTATTAGGTAAAGGCTGATGCATTTATACCCTTCTGCTGGCTTAGAAAGAATATTCCGAGTGACAGTATTTCATTAGTAAGAGATTTCATTCATGAGAGCTATATTATGCAGTATTTTTCAGTTATTTCAAGTATATTTCTATGTGCTTATTTTTATTGAAGTTATTAAAGTCACTCCATTCTTTCAACTACATGTTTTCATTTGTATTTGATTCCAGCTCATTACTAGCACTAAGTGAGGGCACAACGTAATTGCTCTGATCCTATGACCATATCTCTTAGGTGAAACTGATTGGGGAGTGGTTGATCAGAGGCGAATCCAAATTGACTGTGTCGAAAAACCGCTCGTTCGCTACAATACCAATCATTCCACTCATAAATGTGACTACCTTCTTGGATGGACAGGGATTCAAGAAGAGAGGGAGAAAAGAATGCGGGACCACATTCAGTTGACGTCAGTGCATTCTACATTCCAGGAGAGAATCAGGTGTAATTCTGATCTCATAGAAGTGAATCACATGTGCAGTTGGAATCCACGCTCCTGTCCGGGGAACCAGTACTGAAGTCTGAAGCTTAGGTGCCGCCAACGTGACCATTGACTGCAAGGGCATAAATTTAGCTATTCTGCGTCCATATGTACATTGGCGAGAATGAAAAGTGTTACACCTAGACGTAGTTGTGATAAACGTATGGAATTTGGCCCCAAGTATCTCCATATATGAAGGGTATAAATCATTAAAAATTGAAAGTTTTATATGTAATAATATGAGAATTATGGAGCTATTTATAATACAAAATTAATACGTTTTTTAGGGGAATAACTGGTGAACTATGTGGTGTAACATGAAACGTGTTTGTCCCAAGCTTGATCGCTATGTATGTCAACGCGAAGAGTGACTAGCCTGTCCTCAAAAAGTCTGAGTTTCAGAAAGGTTGGAGAGTTGGCGTGTTTCAAATGGCTGCATCATATCGTGAAATCTCTAGAAGGATTGACCGTAGTGCAAAGTCAGTATAGAGACTTGTTATACAGTGGACCCAAGAAGGCTTTAGTACTAATAGAACTGGCATAGCCATCCGCACAATTTGGCGGTCTTCGCGTGCTGTTTTCCTTCTGTATGGATCTGTTTCTGACAGATGGGCGACTGCAGCCCAGATCCAAGCACTGGTTACAGAAATAATCACCCCATAGACAATTGTAAACCGATTGCTTGAAGCTAGGTTACACTCTAGGACCCCTTTGCAATTTGTTCCATTAACATTATTTCACTGTCAGCAACGTCTATCCTAGAGTACTGCAAAACGCAACTGGATATGTGAATGGAGTACTGTTGTGGTTGGTGAGTTATTTCAGAACGTCACACAGGTCCAACACTTGGTGTCATGGTTTGGGGGCAATTAGTTACGAAAGCAAGCATCAGTTGGTTGTTGCTGAAGGCACAATGACCGCCCGCGAGTATGAGGACAGGGCAGTACACCCTTTTGTGATGCCCTTCATGTCCTCCTTCCAAAACGTATCTTCCAACATGATGAAGCCCGTCCTAATACTGCTGCCAATAAGCCATGCAAGGGGTTACGACCATGGATTTTACCACAAGGTTCCCAGATATATCCCCAATAGAGCATGTCTTGGATGCCATGGGTAGACATTAGGTAACATGGTCATGCGGCAAAAACTGTACGTCAATTGACTGCACATGTAATGTAGGCATGGATAGATACTCCGAGTAGACATCCGAACATTTATTGATTCAATGTCGGTACGGCTCTATGAATACACAGGGCTAGTCAAAAAGGACTTTACAACTTTGGAATGATATAGAAATTTGTCGAGAACTTACAGAACCAGTGGATGTGTAATTTGTAGCAAACGACATCAAGTTTGATGCACCATAAGTACACCATTCCACCCCCAGGAGTGCCAGCATAGTGCACAGTTAAAATGGCTACTTTCACTGGTGTGGAATGTGCTCGCTGTGTGTTTTGGTTTCATGAAACTAATCCTTCAACAACTGTTCGGCGTAAATTTCTCACCGAATACCCTAAAGAACCTCCACGCAGGCCTACAATTTACTCTTGGCATAAAAACTTTGTTGAGACGGGTTGTTCACTGCGAAATGATACTAAATCGCCAGGTCGCCCGCGTGTTGATGATTATGTCTAAAGGCGCGTTTCCACTGAGGCAACAACGAGCAACATGTAGCATGCTACACGAGTTATTTTGTTGCTACATGTCGCCGTGCGTCATCATACTTTGTCGCAAGTCGAGTGTCGCCCAAGAATATGTTGCCAGTTGTCGCTTGCTACTTGTCGCCGTTGCTTGTAGCATGCGGCAAAAGCATTTCACGTTATGCGGCCAGTAGTGTGCGTCATGGCATCAGAAGCAGTGGCAGCTGCTGCTTATTTGATCCTCGCAAATGGCAATAAAAGAAGAAAACGGAAAACACCTAGGTGGTGGATCAGAGATTTATTTGTTAAATATAGTGCGAATCGCAAGGTACTTTGTGTCAAAAGAAGGAAAAGTATCTTGGCAAGACAAATACTTAGACAAAAACAAACTATGTATTCGTACGTAAAATAATGAATTTAGCTACGTTACCATTATATGACAATTTATCCCTATCATACACAACTGTATGAGTGAAAGGTCGATTCAAGAAAAGTTTTTTACTATTATTTACCACAATCTAAATTTGGAAACACTTTTCTACATACGCTGTAAATACAGCCTATCTTAATTATATGTAAGTCCTTTTGTACAGTTTTAATTTCGACAATTTTAAATATATATATATATTTTAAACCCACCATAAAACTACTTTTATTTACTTGTATAACTAAAAAGATTGTAAATCCCCTATTCCGTCTCTGGATCTGTCATTGGTAAACTATTCTGTCAAAAATAATTAGTTTCATCTAATGAACATTCGTACTTGTTAGCAAGTAGTATTAATTCGTCACTTTTCGCTTTCCTTGCTTTCCATGATGCACTTTGTTATTCCACAACTCCGGTGAAGTATGATAATCTTCAATAAATAAGGTTGTTTTCTGCACATTCCACTCCATGTCGCCCGTTTTCTGTCGCACTCATCCACCACAGCTTGGATACTGGCAACATCGTGCGACACGCTATATTTTTGTCACACAGTGGCCCATACGACCGGCGACACTGCCCAACCTGTAGCATGCGTCATTGTTGCTTGCTACATGTCGCAGCGTGTTGCTTCGCTTGAAATACTCCTTGTCGCATGCGTCAGTGCCGCATGCCACATGTTGCCCAGAAGTTGCCTCAGTGGAAACGCGCCTTAACAGGTTAGGGAGAGCTTTGACCGCAGTCCACAAAAATCAACGTGACTTGAATCTCGCGAGGCTGGCATTCCACAATACACTGTTTGGCGAGTACTGTTTAGACGTTTAAACTTGAAACCATACAGATTCACATGGCACAGAACATTAGTGATGCAGATATGGTTGCTCCTGGGTAATTCTGTGTGGAAATGTGGCGTCGGATAGAGGACGACAAGCCATTCCTGAAGACAATCTTCATTGACGAGTGAACATTTCATATCTGTGGCATGGAGAACACCCACAACTGCAGAATATGGAACAGCGAAAATCCGCCTGCAACCCTGGAACACGTTCGTGATAGCCCAAATGTTAATGTGTTTTGTGACTTTAGCAAATTGAAAGTGTACAGCCCATGCTTCTTCATGAAGAAAACTGTCATTGGTATTGTGTATCTGGATATGCCTGAAAACTTTTAACTCCACAATGGATGAAGATGACCGAGATGGGATAGTTTACTACTAGCAAGACGGTGCACCGCATTATTTCCTCACGGAAGTTCAAGGTTTCCTCGATAATAGCTTCTTAGGTCGGTGGATTGGCCGTGAAAGGACAATCATATGGCCACCTCAATCCCTAGACTTGACACTATTGGATTTCTTTATTTGGGGTTTCATTAAAGATCGTGTGTATGTTCCTCGACTACCAAACAATTTTGGTCGACCTGAAAAATCGAATCTACGCTGCCGTTGCACAAGTTGCTGCTACGAGTGTGGCAAGAAATTGATAACATGTGGGATGTTTGAAGCATGACAAATGGTAGTCACATCTAACAAAAATGACACTCGATGCTTTATGTGAAATTTGAGGTTGTTTGCTACAAAACGACGCATCTACCGATTCTTTAAGTTATCTCAATCAATTTCTATATCATTCCAAAGTTGTAAAATACTTTTTGACCCACCCTGTATACATGCTCATGGTGGGCACACTTCTTACTGCCATGTGTATCTAAAGGGAATAAACTTGGCCTGATCCTTTCAGTTGGTTATCATTTCTTGTGAATATGACCCGGAAATATCTACAAAGGTTCCTAAAATTCCATCATTTTTTTCTTTCCATTTCCGCCACAATTTTGATTACGAGGTCGAAGTAAGTGTGGCACAGGCGAAACTTCCAAACATTGGGAAAATGTATGCGCCCGCTATATGGAACCGTAGCACCGAAGTAATCTAGAGGGTGCTGCAACCTAGCGGTTAGGTCTAGAACCATTGGACTGTCCGTAGTGGCTAACTTGCCGAGAATGCCCGCCACTACTTACATCACAAAGGTCGTTGATTGAGCCAGTTCGCCGGCTGACAATTTTCGCAATAATTGCACCACCAAAAGTACCGCCATTTTCAGTTTTAATTTCCTACCATCGGTCGCCATTTTGTCACGTGACCGGAATCTGTGTCCAAGAACTACGAGGAGACGATCCTATGCTTCCTTGAAAAGCGAGTAAGAACTAGGAAAGAAAACTATTCCTGCGACCGGACAGTGCGACTCTATGCGACGTACTGAGGGTGGTGATAGTACTAGAACAAGATCTATGCCATTACTATGACTTCCCGATACATTGATGAGCCTTAGAGAATAGAATATCAGCTCGTGTACCAACCCTGCTACAGCTATAGACTTTTAGAAAACGACTATGTTTACACCAATGTTGTGCAATGAAATATGTTAGTAACGTCAAACTGGACCATAAATTCAGTCTAAAATTTTCCTATTTCATTACAGTTCCGTTCAAACACTTTCAAGGATCTTGCATCTCTAAATGTAACATTTTATCCTGATATTAGTCATGTAATTCTGTCGAACTTACCTACACAAATAACTTTTATGAGAATATATGACTTTGGTACGTTATGAACTACAAGTGATTTACAAAGACTCTTCAACACACGGATAACAGTAAGTTTCTATTTCTGTACTCGTGCAAAGATATATAAATATATTCCAGTAGGGTTTTTTTTTTTTTTAATCTACTGTTACGAATAAAATTCCTTATTGTAGGACATTATCCTAAAATTTTCCAAGTGGTAATAATGAGTTTGGATACAATAAATATGTGGAAAACTTTGACAGAAAACAGCATTCATTGTAACTTATATGTTACATATACTTATTTACAGTATGTCATTTCATACTATGGAGCATAGGTGATACTAGAATTTAAATATAAAGCATAATTCAGTTTTAATTGCGGCAGAATTTTAAAACTGTACATTAAAGTTAATGAGACACTCTTAATAAATAGATTTTGGAAACTATAAACCTAAGTTTCAGAATCAAAAAACGTTTTATTCAAATATTTTTTTATCATTTTTGATACATGTTAAGCTTCTGTTTCAGTCCAAATATTTGGAAATGAAACATGTTGTAATGATTATTTACTTTCCATATACTGCACTGAATTAATGTAAAGGCATTGCTAGAGGTTACCATCAGTTGGTAACAGTGAGCCAGGATTAAAAGAATGTAAACCACTAATTATGTACGGCATTCAAAACCAATCGGAATCATTTTATGTGGGCAAATATTTACACATAAAACTTTTTAAGGTGCTGCTTTTAGGAGTAAATACAGCGCAACAACAATCTTACTTCATTGAAAAGCCTACAGTTTACAAACAGTAAAAGTGTCGTCCGAAGTTAATCCCACAGTTCCAAACCCCACAATAAGATGTATTGGACCCCTTGACAAAACATCGCACCGTCCACCTGATCGAACAACTTTGTAACCATCGTTACAAGAATGCAACATGAGGAAGACCTCAAACTTTTTGCAAGTAATCACGCATAAAACGTTTGCAGTATCAACTATAAATGATGTCCATTTTTTGGTGCATCACGATATAGTACCAAATTCTTATTTCTTGGCCTTTGGCTGATATTTCCACACCGTATCGCAATTTTCGTATCGCTCATCTCGAATTTTAATCTGGAGATCAGCTATCTCGGTTAAATCTACCTTCCATAATATTATCGGATCTCACCAATACAACGGTAACAAATTATAATTTCGAAACTTGTCTCTATTGCATGAAAGTGTTAGTTATTACTAAAATGATTTTAGTATTCAGGACGTCACTATAACGTTGTTCACTCTGAACTGGCGGTTCAAGGTCATATTCCCCGCTCCTTACCTCACTGCCCCCTCCCGTTGCCTTCCCGTCGGAGCGTTCAGGATGGCAAGAGGCATTGTTGGAGTATTGTCGTATTTATAGGAATACACCGTTATAAACTGCTGTAAGTGATAGCATCAGATAAGTGTTATATTAGGCGACTGTCAAAAAGCAATTATTTTTTATTTCTGTAGTTTCTTTAAAACACTATAAAAACTAAAGTAAAACTTATTTTTTGCGGGTCCCTAAAAAGCATATTGACAGCAGAGCGTATCGTTACGAATAGTGCAGCGTGTATCTAGCGAAGCCGAACAGTGTTCCAGGACCATACTCTTCTTCTCCAAAGAAATACATTGGATTTAATTCTCGAAATGTCTTGCACAATTATTAAAAGTAAAAAAATCATGACTGGAAACTAAATTCTATTGATATCATATAAATAATTTTTATCTTTATTAAGATATGAAATTCTAATTGGTAAACACGCAATTTCTGTAATATACGATTCACTAATTTGCTAATGACAACTAATTAAAATACACGATTTCACTAAAGAAACATCGCATTAGATGCAGAATATTGTACTACCTACATTGTGAGAACGTTTGCGCATGCGCAGCAGCTCATTCCCCTTCGCATGTAGGGGTAAGGGCAGCGGAGGGGGTATAGAGCAGAATGACCTTGAGCCGCCCGTCTTTAGTGAACAAGCTATATTTATAAGGAACTGAAAACTTAAGATCATTACTACAGACAGGGGTGCCACCTCTGTGGGTGCTATGGGGCTCTAGTACCCATGAGAGGAAATAGCGGGTGCGGAGCACCCATAAACATAGGCATCAAAACTAACCAGTAGTCGGCTTTGAGCTATATCTTATTACCTATCTCACACGCCGCGTGCAAGGCAAAACTTCTGAACGAGATTGCGCTTGCTTATCAAGCGAGCGT
>JARYHS010003925.1:0-17486 GCA_031002005.1 Vandiemenella viatica
ATCCGCTGATGTTCCATCCTGGAAGAGGAGTAAAATTCCAGTGATTACAACATAAAAACATCATGGTGATTATTGTACACAAACATCACATCACATTATTAATAAGTCTAGTCTTAATGGGCTCGTTTTACACACAGATCGCCTTTTTCGCCTATTTGTCGTCCCTAATAAAGGGCATCTACATTTATGGTAGAATCTGAACCACAGAGCATATTAACGTAGATCTCATGAACAAAGCGAAGAATTGCAAGAGGTGAAGGTCAGTTGAAAGACCAAACTTTGAAATCGAGCTTCGGAAATGAAGTTGACACCTGGTATTAGGGAAGCTACAGGTTAGATTCCCGATCCATCCATCCACGTTTAAATTTTCATGAATTTCCGAAATCACTCTTGGTGAATTCTGGGATCATCTATTCAAAAGTTCCCCTCTCCCCGTTCTCTGCCGCTGTGACAACATTCACGTCCACGAGCCCTAATTTTTTTTTTTTTAAAAATTTATTCATTAAACAGGGTAATTCTTACTGTTAGAATTGTTAACAGAAACTTCGAATTTCGAGGAACCAGTTTAAAATTACATGATGAGTGTTTTAACCAAAGACCAAACACGAAGGAATGATTACTTTAAAGCCTTTTTCTAAGCTACGTTTGACATCATTTTAAAGACTGGCGTAAGGCGCTTCGCCAAAGCAATATCAGAATTTTTTTTTTAATCTCAAATAAGTCTTCAAGAGTCTAGCCAAGCACTTAAATTTGAACTTGTTTGCACTTTTCTCACCTTTTGGATCCGGTAATGGGAATGAATCATTTCAATTGTGATCGTCTCGTGATGTATTACAACTATGCGGAATTGTAAACACCACTGCACAGAAATGGCAAAAAGAAACAAAAGCGCGCCTTTCTGTTAAATGAAATTAGCTTCTTGAGGTAAAGAAAGTAGCCTACAATATTTCCAAATAAGATATAACTCTGATAACGCAGCTTCTCAGAAATATCTGAACATATTTTATTTATTAGAAGATAATATTCTCTGGTTTTTATATATTGCTGTATCATATACTTGCAGAAATGAATCTCTTTGAGAACAGCTGTGCCATTCATAGAATATTTCGAACAAAATTAAGAAGTTCAAGTATTGAAGTATTGTCCTAAGGCAAAAAATCAGTACAGTAATGACATAGATCTGTCATGCTTAACCTTCCACAACATATCTGGTCGCGTGGACTAGCGAACTGGAGTCAATTGCCCAGTAGGCTGCGGGGCAAATGGGCGTGCGATGATGAATTGGGAGAGCGCGATCGAGAAGCGTGGTGAAGGCAGTCTGTACGCTTGCATTTGTACAGCACTTCTACGAAACTTATGCGGTCTTGTACGTACTTTTATAACCATCCTGAGAAAAATGAAAGGTTATTAAAGGCAGATTTTTGTTGAAGTAAAAACTGATTGTTGTAATTAGCCAATCAGTTACTGATCCTTCAGTAGTGGCTTTGATCACACAGTAATCATGACCGGATATTTCGAAGTCATTCATGCGTTAAATCATTCAGGTGTCTCGAGCCATCAAAGACAATGATACGATAAATCTTCATTGCAGACTGCACAATTTTACGTTTTGTGGGATTTTAGCTCATTGCATCGTCCTGCACAAAACTGACGTAGAGCAACGTGAGGAGACATACAAAACACTGAGATGTGGCAGTTAATTTCTAAAAACTAATAATTTACTGAAACAACTGAGTTGGTGTTTTGCAGCATAGTAGGTATACTAAGGCGACCCTGGGACAAAAGATCTTAAGCCGGCCCCGGAAGAGACTCCACTCGTCCGCGTGACGTCACAGTTGGATGGCGGGAAATTCTAATGGACCATTGGCGGCCAAGGTCGTATGACGTCACACGTTAGTTCCTCAACCAGCCGCTGGGAGGGCAGCATCTCCCAAGGGCTTAATTTCTTTGGGCGCAGATATTCCACTCCCCCAGGATAGAGAAAGCCAGCGGGGGAAAACCCAGCCCTAAGGCGTATTTGAACAGGTGTCGACATGTACGTACTTGCTCGGCCGCCGAGACCCTGTTGCGACATGCGCGATAACTTGCATAACTTTCGCTAGAGGTCAGCACACGGTAGTAGACATTTGCCGCTAGATGGAGCGGGTGTAGCAATATGCGTGAAATATTTCGGGAGTCCGACAGGTTACGAAATGGCTCCATTACAGAGCGATACAGCTAGGCCATCCACCATTGTGAAAGCATAGCTGGCGGACAAAGAAATTAGGGCGTCCAATTTCTTCGGTACTTAAGCATAAATCATTGCAATTTTACTAAAAAACAAAAAAAGTCCACATTAAAACGACCTCGGCAGTGTTGGGGCTAGAGTGCCGAAGGTTGCCGGTTCGAGTCCGGCCGCGGTGTTTAAGTGTTTTGTGAAAAAGCCGTAAAGTTACGCAATTTCCACGCCTAAAAAAATAAGTCGAAAAGCATAAATGTTTCCTTTTAACGGGAAAAAAAAACGTCATAAACTCCAGATATAAATTCTATGTGTACCTGTTTTCATGAAATTATTTAGCGTTTTGCCTCTCATTCGGGAGGACGGAGGTTCCAGGCATCCATGGTTTCCCAAAATCACTCCAAGTGAATGCCGGGGATGCTACCTTCAAAAGGCCATGGCCGAATTCCTTCCCGTCTCTAAAGACCTCGCTGTTAACATAAATTCCGTTCATCGAAGCAGGCAGACATTAAAAATTAATTCACCGACGAAGAGACGGGAAACAAACTCACTTTTTCATTATGAACAATATAATATAACTCACGAGTGTCACCTACAGTCCGTGTATTTTAAAGGATGTATTAAATTAGGGGTATTTATATTTTTATTTATTTTCTCGTGTCCAGGACATAACAAGTTGAAAAAACAAATAACATTAATTAATTAATATTAACTATAAACACAATTATATAGAATGTGACCAGAATTCCGCAATCTTGATGGCCTTCTCGTTTGCCCTGTAAAGGTCGTCGATATTGCAGGTTTCAGGGAGATTCCTGCATATCAGAAGATGTTGTGGGTTCTGAAGCTCACCACATTCACATAGATCGTTGTCATTAGTGTACCCCCATTTTTTAAATATTATATTTACATCGGGACACTTCAGTTCTTAGTCTGTTTAAAGCCTTCCATATAGCATATGGCTGATTACATCCCGCAGCGGGTGCCTCTTTGATGTTCCTCCACCAGGACAAATTTCAAAATTAGGGGTAATGAAATTGTGTGTCTCCAAGTGAATGCCGGGGATGCTACCTTCAAAAGGCCATGACCGAATTCATTCCCATTCCTTTCCCCGTCTCTAAAGACCACGTTGTTAGAGAGACGTTAAAAAAAAAGTACCTGTTTTAGCGTTCTGACCTTGTATTCGAGAGGACGGCGTTTCCGAGGAGCATCCAGATTTGGGTTTTCCATGGTTTCCCCAAATCACTCCAGGTGAATGCCGGGGATGCTACCTTCAAAAGGCCATGACCGAATTCATTCCCATTCCTTTCCCCGTCTCTAAAGACCACGTTGTTAGAGAGACGTTAAAAAAAAGTACCTGTTTTAGCGTTCTGACCTTGTATTCGAGAGGACGGCGTTTCCGAGGAGCATCCAGATTTGGGTTTTCCATGGTTTCCCCAAATCACTCCAGGTGAATGCCGGGATGCTTCCTTCAAAAGGACATGGCCGAATTCCTTCCCATTCCTTGCTCCCCATCCTTTCCCCATCTCAAAATGCCAGGTTGTTAGAGAGACGTTAAAAAGTTTAAAAAATGAAATTATTGTGATAAAGTATAGCAAAACCACACATACGTTATTCCTTTCAAAATTCGTAGCCTCAAAAACCCATCAATGGTGAAATCCTTTCATTGAAACCGAGAGACATTCACCGATGAAGGTAGGGAAAACCATAAAAAAATTCCGTTCATCGAAGCAGGCAGACATTAAAAATTAATACACCGACGAAGAGACGGGAAACAAACTCAATTAGTCACATCATGTTGGATTCGTTATAAACAATTTAATATAGCTCGCGAGTGTCACCTACATTCCGTGTATTTTAAAGGATGTATTAAATTATGTGTAATGAAACACAGACACTTTTTGGACTCAAAGAGGCATTGAAGGGGTTTACTGATGGATGTAAGTATAACCTCGATTGGTTGAGAGCCTCTAAACTAAAGCAAAGTTGTCGATTTGAAAACCAGGCTCGTAATTGTTGCCATCCAGGTCAAACCTTTGTCGTTTGTCTATCCAGGCCAATCTATGTATCAATTCTGTTATGCTTTCGTAAGCAATCACAAATTGAGTGTCCTTAGCTGTACTTTGTCTAAAATTCCAATAAATCCCTTGTGACACATCAGTGATTGACACCTTTAACTGTATTTTACAGTACAGCACTTATGTTCCAGGAACGAAATACCGTCTGTTAATCTTACTAATTTCACACCTGGGGAATCTAAGTACGCCAGTCCTATGTGATAAAAATCGAGTCACGCTAAGGCAGTGCTTTCGCAAAGTCTTCTGCTAATCAGTAGCCAGGTACCAAAATGTTCATTTAAGGTGGTTCTACTGCAGTTTTCAGGGAAATTCTCCCCTTTTCCAGGAAATTATTTTTCAATAAATCAGGGGGACGAAATACGTCTGTTAATCTTACTAATTTCACCCCTGTCGAATCGAAGTACGCCAGTCCTATGTGATAAAAATCGAGTCACGCTAAGGCAGTGCTAAGCACTGAACATGCCTGAGACCATCGCCTGTGACCAAGGTGGAGATACTCCCTTATAGAAGAAATCCAGTGCCAGCTTCTACTGATATTCTATTCCTAATTCTTTCACCAAGATCCACCCCTAGCCTCATCACCAACATACCCACAGCACTTCCTCAAACCACCTTCTGTTTTCCAATGATTCCCAATCCAACCCCTGATCAGTTACAGACAGGGTTACCTTCTGTTCGTGCGTTAAAGTAAACCAAAAATTCAAATTCGCAAAGTCTTCTGCTAATCAGTAGCCAGGTATCAAAATGTTCATTTAAGGTGGTTCTACTACAGTTTTCAGGGAAATTCTCCCATTTTCCAGCAATTTATTTTTCAATAAATCAGGACCCAGGGGAGTTCTCCATTCGGCTTAAAATGTTCCCATTTAACGCCAACCTTCGGATTCAGGACCAAGTCTGACATTTGTTTGTAATTGCATGCTTTGTTCAAGTAACCACGATAAAGTTACCATAATGCTCTTAGCTCACTTGGTCATCAAACAGGCATCATAACCCACATTTTCATAGAAGATCCCCACACATCGACAAGTATCCAAAGGTGCAGACACTAGTTCTATTGCGCCGAAGATAGCACCCACGCTTGAACTGTCGTAAATTGTTAGGTCAAAGTGGGTGTTTGGATATTTTATCCACTCAGTCCTCATCATCTAAAGTCTAATGCCAGATTGTGGTCATGCAACTTAGGCTCCATACACCACTCAGAATTATTCGCCAATATCCATTCTAACAGCATTATACACCACATACAGCCCCTGACACTCTTCCAATCTCCCAATGACATCCAGTCCAGTTCCTTTATTAAGGCACTTGTGAATATTTTCCACTAATAAATCTAGCTGCTATATTTTGCACTTGCATTTGATGTACAAAAAATGTGGTCTCCATACTACACTTATATATACAAGAAATGGTCTGACTGTGGGTTTGTACCCAAGTCCTTCGCTTCTCTGGTACATCCCTCATCACCCTCTCTGTTAAACCGAGCGTGGTGGTGTAACGGATAGCGTTCTGCCTCGCATTCGGAGGACGGCGGTTCGAATCCCCGTCCGGGCATCCAGATTTGGGTTTTCCATGGTTTCCCCAAATCACTCCAGGTGAATGCCGGGATGCTTCCTTCAAAAGGCCATGGCCGAATTCCTTCCCATTCCTTGCCCCCATCCTTTCCCGTCTCTAAAGACCACGTTGTTAAAAAGGGACAAAAAAAAACTCTCTGTTAAATGATTTTTGTGTAGTGAAAAACGTGAGAAACACAATTCGTATGCCAACACAAACGGCAGTAAACTGTAAAGAGTACAGTGAAATGGGAGATTGCCTAAGCCCTGAAGCAATGGTTAGAAGCACACGTTGATAATTCTATAACCATATATTTTAGACTCAAATTAACAGAGGAAGTAGACACACACTTGTACATGCATACAGCGAGGTCGACAGAACTAACAGCAAGCATCATGGAAACGATGAAGTGGGGCAGAATTGTCGTTACCACTGATTAACTGGGCAGAACTATCGTTAAAAAATCATCAGACAGACGAGTTTAAGTCAGGTATCACAATACTTACACTTACATGCACAAAGAGAGACGCAGATATACATGTTCAAGTCTACAGAAAGTTCAGGACGACTACCTGCACCAATCATGGAAACAAAAAAAAGTGATGTAGTACTTTCTTGCCCCCATGACTGGCTGAAAACAGAACTCTCCTTACATATCATCTGCCTGGCGAGATAGAGGGTGTGCAAAAGATGGCATGTTTTCACCATACACCTAAGTATTTACATCATAAATAGTGTTCATCACACACAATTGATTACATTTACCATCAATACGTGGGCAGAATTGTCGTTACCACTGATTAACTGGGCAGAACTATCGTTAAAAAATCATCAGACAGACGAGTTTAAGTCAGGTATCACAATACTTACACTTACATGCACAAAGAGAGACGCAGATATACATGTACAAGTCTACAGAAAGTTCAGGACGACTACCTGCACCAATCATGGAAACAAAAAAAAAAAAGTGATGTAGTACTTTCTTGCCCCCATGACTGGCTGAAAAACAGAACTCTCCTTACATATCATCTGCCTGGCGAGATAGAGGGTGTGCAAAAGATGGCATGTTTTCGCCATACACCTAAGTATTTACATCATAAATAGTGTTCATCACACACAATTGATTACATTTACCATCAATACGTTTCTCCCATACTGCAACCCTATCTGCCATTCATTAAGAGTGCCCCAGGTACCATGAGTTACAATAGACATTTGACTATCACCAGATACCAGAACCCCTCATATTCATACTAGGTCTCAACCACAAATCCATACGTATCCATGCACAAGCTCAAAGAAACAGGAACAGCAAATCATACATCCAGATAAATGAGTTTAAGGAAGGTATCACCATACTTACGCACACAGACACATATATCCATGCCTTCAGCGAGCTAGACACAACAACCAGCCCCAATCATGGCGACGAAAAAGTGAGGTAGAACCCCCATGGCTCATAACTGACCAAAAAATCATCAGTAACATATGTTCCAGGCACCATACTCTTCACATCAACATCATCTCATTTATTTCACACTACAGACCTCACTATCATCCAGTATCATGGTACAAAACTGTTCACATCAGCACCAACACGTCTATCCCACACCTAAGCTTTTCTGCCATTCAGTAACATGTGCCCCCCATGTACCACGAGTAGCAGTAGACACTTGGTCATCAGACAGATATCATAACTCCCATATTAATACTAGGTCTCACCCACAAATCCATACGTCACCTCACACAAGCATCAGTGCAGGAACAGCACATCATACATCCAGACAAACGAGATAAAGGAAGGTATCACCACATTTACGCAAAAAAAAAACACACACAGAGATAGAGACGCATACACACGTACATTTCCATGCCTACAGCGATCTCGACTCAACAACTAGCCCAATCGTGGCAACGAAAAAGTGGTACAGAACACCCATGACTGACCAAAAATCATAGAAAGACACACATACACACACACACACACACCCATGTCAATGCATTCACACAGTTCCATTCATCACCACACATAACTGGAGGAAAGAGACTGAACATGCTAGATCCAAACTGAAGAGTTACAGGATGTGTGAAGTTTGAAATCACAGCACATCTCTCCCACACCGCAACCCTTTCTGTCATTTAATAACATGTGACCCAGGTACCATGAGTTACAATAGACACTTGTCTATCAGACGGGTATCATAACTCCATATTCATACTAGGTCTCACCCACAAACCCATACGTCTCCACACAAGCACAAACATATGGGGAACATCAATTCATACGTCCAGATAAATGAGTTTAAGGAAGATATCACCATACTTACGCATACAGACACAGAGAAAGACGCACACAGACACATATATCCATGCCTACAGCGAGCTCAACACAACAACCAGCCCAATCATGGCAAAGAAAAAGTGGGACAGAACCCCCATGGCTCAAGACTGACAAAAAAATCATCATTAACATGTGTTCCAAGTAACAAACTCCTCACATCAAAATCATATCATTTAACTCACTACAGACCTCTCTGCCATTCAGTATCGTTGGTAATATGTACAAAGCTTTCACATGATCAGCACCACCTCTATCCCACGCCACAAGCCTTTTCTGCTGTTCAGTACCACGAGTATCAGTAGGCACATGGTCATCAGACAAATATCATAACTCCCATACTCATTCTAGGTCTCACACACAAACATAACTGACCAAAAAACCATCAGACAGACGTTAGAGTGTGTGCAATGGATGACATGTTTTTGCCATACACCTCAGTACTTATCACATTATCAATTAATTACATCAACCATAGGTAGCCAGTCATTGTGAAATCTCAAAGTCGAATATAATCCTATCGTGATAGACACACAGCCACATAGAAAGACACACACTCACATGTCCATGCATACACACAGATGACTGAACACCCTAGGTCGAGACTGAATAGTTACAGGATGTGCGAAATATTTCATTTCTTTGAGCTGTTCACATGATCAGCACCACCTCTATCCCACGCCACAAGCCATTTCTGCTGTTCAGTAATATTTGTCCGACATACCACGAGTATCAGTAGGCACATGCTCATCAGTCAAATATCATAACTCCCATACTCATACTAGGTCTCACACACTAATCCATACATCACCACACACAAGCACTCACAAACAACCATCAGACAGACGTTAGAGTGTGTGCAATGGATGACATGTTTTGCCATACACCTCAGTATTTATCACATTATCAATTAATTACATCAACACACCCTAGGTAGCCAGTCATTGTGAAATCTCAAAGTCGAATAGAATCCTATCGTGATAGACACACAACCACATAGAAAAACACACATACACACACTCACATGTCCATGCATACACACAGTTACCATATATCACCACACACATACACGTAACTGGAGGAAAAGGACTGAACACCCTAGGTCCAGACTGAATAGCTACAGGATGTGCGAAATGTTTCATTTCTTTGCCACAAACCTCGGTGCTCGTCAGTTAATAGAAGCTCATCAAAGACAAATTTTGGGTGAACCTGCCCAGGCGGGCGCGGCGGGAGGTGGCCACCCTTCCCCACTGCGGACAGAAATACCGTAATACGCCGTCTAAAAGCTCGGACCGCGATGGATTACCGGAGATTTCCGACCGGGACCTATTACCGGTAACCGCATTTTTAGGACCGCACTGAAGACCGGAATTTCATTGCGCTCGAGGCGGTAATATGTGCCGGTATACCGACCTACTAAAACACGATGTACGCGTCCGCTGTGAGGAAGGGTGGCCACCTCCCGCCGCGCCCGCCTGGGCAGGTTCACCCAAAATTTGTCTTTGATGAGCTTCTATTAACTGACGAGCACCGAGGTTTGTGGCAAAGAAATGAAACATTTCGCACATCCTGTAGCTATTCAGTCTGGACCTAGGGTGTTCAGTCCTTTTCCTCCAGTTACGTGTATGTGTGTGGTGATATATGGTAACAGTGTGTATGCATGGACATGTGAGTGTGTGTATGTGTGTTTTTCTATGTGGTTGTGTGTCTATCACGATAGGATTCTATTCGACTTTGAGATTTCACAATGACTGGCTACCTAGGGTGTGTTGATGTAATTAATTGATAATGTGATAAATACTGAGGTGTATGGCAAAAACATGTCATCCATTGCACACACTCTAACGTCTGTCTGATGGTTGTTTGTGAGTGCTTGTGTGGTGGTGATGTATGGATTAGTGTGTGAGACCTAGTATGAGTATGGGAGTTATGATATTTGACTGATGAGCATGTGCCTACTGATACTCGTGGTATGTCGGACAAATATTACTGAACAGCAGAAATGGCTTGTGGCGTGGGATAGAGGTGGTGCTGATCATGTGAACAGCTCAAAGAAATGAAATATTTCGCACATCCTGTAACTATTCAGTCTCGACCTAGGGTGTTCAGTCATCTGTGTGTATGCATGGACATGTGAGTGTGTGTCTTTCTATGTGGCTGTGTGTCTATCACGATAGGATTATATCGACTTTGAGATTTCACAATGACTGGCTACCTATGTGTTGATGTAATTAATTGATAATGTGATAAGTACTGAGGTGTATGGCAAAAACATGTCATCCATTGCACACTCTAACGTCTGTCTGATGGTTTTTTTGGTCAGTTATGTTTGTGTGTGAGACCTAGATGAGTATGGGAGTTATGATATTTGTCTGATGACCATGTGCCTACTGATACTCGTGGTACTGAACAGCAGAAAAGGCTTGTGGCGTGGGATAGAGGTGGTGCTGATCATGTGAAAAGCTTTGTACATATTACCAACGATACTGAATGGCAGAGAGGTCTGTAGTGTGAGTTAAATGATATGATTTTGATGTGAGGAGTTTGTTACTTGGAACACATGTTAATGATGATTTTTTTTTGTCAGTCTTGAGCCATGGGGGTTCTCTCCCACTTTTTCTTTGCCATGATTGGGCTGGTTGTTGTGTTGAGCTCGCTGTAGGCATGGATATATGTGTCTGTGTGCGTCTTTCTCTGTGTCTGTATGCGTAAGTATGGTGATATCTTCCTTAAACTCATTTATCTGGACGTATGAATTGATGTTCCACCCATATGTTTGTGCTTGTGTGGAGACGTATGGGTTGTGGGTGAGACCTAGTATGAATATGGAGTTATGATACCCGTCTGATAGACAAGTGTCATTGTAACTCATGGTACCTGGGTCACATGTTATTAAATGACCGAAAGGGTTGCGGTGTGGGAGAGATGTGACTGTGATTTCAAACTTCACACATCCTGTAACTCTTCAGTTTGGATCTAGCATGTTCAGTCTCTTTCCTCCAGTTATGTGTGGTGACGAATGGAACTGTGTGAATGCATTGACATGGGTGTGTGTGTGTGTGTATGTGTGTCTTTCTATGATTTTTGGTCAGTCATGGGTGTTCTGTACCACTTTTTCGTTGCCACGATTGGGCTAGTTGTTGAGTCGAGATCGCTGTAGGCATGGAAATGTACGTGTGTATGCGTCTCTATCTCTGTGTGTGTTTTTTTTTGCGTAAATGTGGTGATACCTTCCTTTATCTCGTTTGTCTGGATGTATGATGTGCTGTTCCTGCACTGATGCTTGTGTGAGGTGACGTATGGATTTGTGGGTGAGACCTAGTATTAATATGGGAGTTATGATATCTGTCTGATGACCAAGTGTCTACTGCTACTCGTGGTACATGGGGGGCACATGTTACTGAATGGCAGAAAAAGGTGTGGGATAGACGTGTTGGTGCTGATGTGAACAGTTTTGTACCATGATACTGGATGATAGTGAGGTCTTAGTGTGAAATAAATGAGATGATGTTGATGTGAAGAGTATGGTGCCTGGAACATATGTTACTGATGATTTTTTGGTCAGTTATGAGCCATGGGGGTTCTACTCACTTTTTCGTCGCCATGATTGGGGCTGGTTGTTGTGTCTAGCTCGCTGAAGGCATGGATATATGTGTCTGTGTGCGTAAGTATGGTGATACCTTCCTTAAACTCATTTATCTGGATGTATGATTTGCTGTTCCTGTTTCTTTGAGCTTGTGCATGGATACGTATGGATTTGTGGTTGAGACCTAGTATGAATATGAGGGGTTCTGGTATCTGGTGATAGTCAAATGTCTATTGTAACTCATGGTACCTGGGGCACTCTTAATGAATGGCAGATAGGGTTGCAGTATGGAGAAACGTATTGATGGTAAATGTAATCAAGTGTGTGATGAACACTATTTATGATGTAAATACTTAGGTGTATGGCGAAAACATGCCATCTTTTGCACACCCTCTATCTCGCCAGGCAGATTATGTAAGGAGAGTTCTGTTTTTCAGCCAGTCATGGGGGCAAGAAAGTACTACATCACTTTTTTTTTTTTTGTTCCATGATTGGTGCAGGTAGTCGTCCTGAACTTTCTGTAGACTTACATGTATATCTGCGTCTCTCTTTGTGCATGTAAGTGTAAGTATTGTGATACCTGACTTAAACTCGTCTGTCTGATGATTTTTTTAACGATAGTTCTGCCCAGTTAATCAGTGGTAACGACAATTCTGCCCACGTATTGATGGTAAATGTAATCAATTGTGTGTGATGAACACTATTTATGATGTAAATACTTAGGTGTATGGTGAAAACATGCCATCTTTTGCACACCCTCTATCTCGCCAGGCAGATGATATGTAAGGAGAGTTCTGTTTTTCAGCCAGTCATGGGGGCAAGAAAGTACTACATCACTTTTTTTTGTTTCCATGATTGGTGCAGTAGTCGTCCTGAACTTTCTGTAGACTTGAAGTATATCTGCGTCTCTCTTTGTGCATGTAAGTGTAAGTATTGTGATACCTGACTTAAACTCGTCTGTCTGATGATTTTTTTAACGATAGTTCTGCCCAGTTAATCAGTGGTAACGACAATTCTGCCCCACTTCATCGTTTCCATGATGCTTGCTGTTAGTTCTGTCGACCTCGCTGTATGCATGTACAAGTGTGTGCGTGTGTCTACTTCCTCTGTTATTTGAGTCTAAAATATATGGTTATAGAATTATCAACGTGTGCTTCTAACCATTGCTTCAGGGCTTAGGCAATCTCCCATTTCACTGTACTCTTTACAGTTTACTGCCGTTTGTGTTGGCATACGAATTGTGTTTCTCACGTTTTTCACTACACAAAATCATTTAACAGAGAGTTTTTTTTTGTCCCTTTTTAACAACGTGGTCTTTAGAGACGGGAAAGGATGGGGGCAAGGAATGGGAAGGAATTCGGCCATGGCCTTTTGAAGGAAGCATCCCGGCATTCACCTGGAGTGATTTGGGGAAACCATGGAAAACCCAAATCTGGATGCCCGGACGGGGATTCGAACCGCCGTCCTCCCGAATGCGAGGCAGAACGCTATCCGTTACACCACCACGCTCGGTTTAACAGAGAGGGTGATGAGGGGATGTACCAGAGAAGCGAAGGACTTGGGTACAAACCCACAGTCAGACCATTTCTTGTATATATAAGTGTAGTATGGAGACCACATTTTTTGTACATCAAATGCAAGATGCAAAATATAGCAGCTAGATTTATTAGTGGAAAATATTCAGCAAGTGCCTTAATAAAGGAACTGGACTGGATGTCATTGGGAATTGGAAGAGTGTCAGGGGCTGTATGTGGTGTATAATGCTGTTAGAATGGATATTGGCAGAATAATTCTGAGTGGTGTATGGAGCCTAAGTTGGCATGACCACAATCTGTCATTAGACTTTAGATGATGAGGCTGAGTGGATAAAATATCCAAACACCCACTTTGACCTAACAATTTACGACAGTTCAAGCGTGGGTGCTATCTTCGGCGCAATAGAACTAGTGTCTGCACCTATTGTGACGTTTAGGATACTTGTCGATGTGTGGGGATCTTCTATGAAAATGTGGGTTATGATGCCTGTTTGATGACCATGAAACTATCAGTGCTAAGAGCATTATGGTAACTTTATCGTGGTTACTTGAACAAGCATGCAATTACAAACAAATGTCACACTTGGTCCTGAATCCGAAGGTTGGCGTTAAATGGGAACATTTATACCGAATGGAGAACTCCCCTGGGTCCTGATTTATTGAAAAATAAATTGCTGGAAAATGGGAGAATTTCCCTGAAAACTGTAGTAGAACCACCTTAAATGAACATTTTGATACCTGGCTACTGATTAGCAGAAGACTTTGCGAATTTGAATTTTTGGTTTACTTTAACGCACGAACAGAAGGTAAACCCTGTCTGTAACTGATCAGGGTTGGATTGGGAATCATTGGAAAACAGAAGGTGGTTTGAGGAAGTGCTGTGGGTATGTTGGTGATGAGGCTAGGGGTGGATATTGGTGAAAGAAATTAGGATAGAATATCAGTAGAAGCTGGCACTGGATTCTTCTATAAGGGAGTATCTCCACCTTGGTCACAGGCGATGGTCTCAGGCATGTTCAGTTGCTTAGCACTGCCTTAGCGTGACTCGATTTTATCACATAGGACTGAGGCGTACTTCGATTCGACAGGGGTGAAATTAGTAAGAAGTAACAGACGTATTTCGTCCCCCTGATTTATTGAAAAATAATTTCCTGGAAAAGGGGAGAATTTCCCTGAAAACTGCAGTAGAACCACCTTAAATGAACATTTTGGTACCTGGCTACTGATTAGCAGAAGACTTTGCGAAAGCACTGCCTTAGCGTGACTCGATTTTTATCACATAGGACTGGCGTACTTAGATTCCCCAGGTGTGAAATTAGTAAGATTAACAGACGGTATTTCGTTCCTGGAACATAAGTGCTGTACTGTAAAATACAGTTAAAGGTGTCAATCACTGATGTGTCACAAGGGATTTATTGGAATTTTAGACAAAGTACAGCTAAGGACACTCAATTTGTGATTGCTTACGAAAGCATAACAGAATTGATACATAGATTGGCCTGGATAGACAAACGACAAAGGTTTGACCTGGATGGCAACAATTACGAGCCTGGTTTTCAAATCGACAACTTTGCTTTAGTTTAGAGGCTCTCAACCAATCGAGGTTATACTTACATCCATCAGTAAACCCCTTCAATGCCTCTTTGAGTCAAAAAGTGTCTGTGTTTCATTACACATAATTTAATTACATCCTTTAAAATACACGGAATGTAGGTGACACTCGCGAGCTATATTAAATTGTTTATAACGAATCCAACATGATGTGACTAATTGAGTTTGTTTCCCGTCTCTTCGTCGGTGTATTAATTTTTAATGTCTGCCTGCTTCGATGAACGGAATTTTTTTATGGTTTTCCCTACCTTCATCGGTGAATGTCTCTCGGTTTCAATGAAAGGATTTCACCATTGATGGGTTTTTGAGGCTACGAATTTTTAAAGGAATAACGTATGTGTGGTTTTGCTATACTTTATCACAATAATTTCATTTTTTAAACTTTTTAACGTCTCTCTAACAACCTGGCATTTTGAGATGGGGAAAGGATGGGGAGCAAGGAATGGGAAGGAATTCGGCCATGTCCTTTTGAAGGAAGCATCCCGGCATTCACCTGGAGTGATTTGGGGAAACCATGGAAAACCCAAATCTGGATGCTCCTCGGAAACGCCGTCCTCTCGAATACAAGGTCAGAACGCTAAAACAGGTACTTTTTTTTAACGTCTCTCTAACAACGTGGTCTTTAGAGACGGGGAAAGGAATGGGAATGAATTCGGTCATGGCCTTTTGAAGGTAGCATCCCCGGCATTCACCTGGAGTGATTTGGGGAAACCATGGAAAACCCAAATCTGGATGCTCCTCGGAAACGCCGTCCTCTCGAATACAAGGTCAGAACGCTAAAACAGGTACTTTTTTTTAACGTCTCTCTAACAACGTGGTCTTTAGAGACGGGGAAAGGAATGGGAATGAATTCGGTCATGGCCTTTTGAAGGTAGCATCCCCGGCATTCACTTGGAGACACACAATTTCATTACCCCTAATTTTGAAATTTGTCCTGGTGGAGGAACATCAAAGAGGCACCCGCTGCGGGATGTAATCAGCCATATGCTATATGGAAGGCTTTAAACAGACTAAGAACTGAAGTGTCCCGATGTAAATATAATATTTAAAAAATGGGGGTACACTAATGACAACGATCTATGTGAATGTGGTGAGCTTCAGAACCCACAACATCTTCTGATATGCAGGAATCTCCCTGAAACCTGCAATATCGACGACCTTTACAGGGCAAACGAGAAGGCCATCAAGATTGCGGAATTCTGGTCACATTCTATATAATTGTGTTTATAGTTAATATTAATTAATTAATGTTATTTGTTTTTTCAACTTGTTATGTCCTGGACACGAGAAATATAAATAAAAATATAAATACCCCTAATTTAATACATCCTTTAAAATACACGGACTGTAGGTGACACTCGTGAGTTATATTATATTGTTCATAATGAAAAGTGAGTTTGTTTCCCGTCTCTTCGTCGGTGAATTAATTTTTAATGTCTGCCTGCTTCGATGAACGGAATTTATGTTAACAGCGAGGTCTTTAGAGACGGGAAGGAATTCGGCCATGGCCTTTTGAAGGTAGCATCCCCGGCATTCACTTGGAGTGATTTTGGGAAACCATGGATGCCTGGAACCTCCGTCCTCCCGAATGAGAGGCAGAAACGCTAAATAATTTCATGAAAACAGGTACACATAGAATTTATATCTGGAGTTTATGACGTTTTTTTTTCCCGTTAAAAGGAAACATTTATGCTTTTCGACTTATTTTTTTAGGCGTGGAAATTGCGTAACTTTACGGCTTTTTCACAAAACACTTAAACACCGCGGCCGGACTCGAACCGGCACTCTAGCCCCAACACTGCCGAGGTCGTTTTAATGTGGACTTTTTTTTGTTTTTAGTAAAATTGCAATGATTTATGCTTAAGTACCGAAGAAATTGGACGCCCTAATTTCTTTGTCCGCCAGCTATGCTTTCACAATGGTGGATGGCCTAGCTGTATCGCTCTGTAATGGAGCCATTTCGTAACCTGTCGGACTCCCGAGCAAACGCCGAAATATTTCACGCATATTGGGACACCCGCTCCATCTAGCGGCAAATGTCTACTACCGTGTGCTGACCTCTAGCGAGAGTTATGCAAGTTATCGCGCATGTCGCAACAGGGTCTCGGCGGCCGAGCAAGTGCGTACATGTCGACACCTGTTCAAATACGCCTTAGGGCTGGGTTTTCCCCCGCTGGCTTTCTCTATCCTGGGGGAGTGGAATATCTGCGCCCAAAGATATTAAGCCCTTGGGAGATGGTGCCATCTGTGCGGCTGGTTGAGGAACTAACGTGTGACGTCATACGACCTTGGTCGCCATTGGTCCATTAGAATTTCCCGCCATCCAACTGTGACGTCACGCGGACGAGTGGAGTCTCTTCCGGGGCCGGCTTAAGATCTTTTGTCCCAGGAGTCACAGGCTCCTCCTACTTATATGTATGCTAGTCACATATAGATATACGGATGCACATTTGCAAATAACAACAGTCACATAAGCGTTCGCTTCTACACACATACTTGTACATGTAATTAAATATTCACACATATACTGAATACACATACAAATGATCAAAGAGAATGCTCCGGTTAC
>JARYHS010003926.1:0-13956 GCA_031002005.1 Vandiemenella viatica
ATATCGGATTCTTCAAGTTGTATTTGTTGTACTGCCTGCGCTATTCCTGTGTCAACACCTGCAGGCTCTCCTTTTAACAAGTACTTTGCTATATAATACGCTATTGCTTCATTTGAACCGCATGGCTGAATGTCCATATTGCCCGTCCATAGTTTCAATAGTTCTGGATGGTAATTATTAACCCACGCATCTTGTTTCCAACGTTTAAGTAGGCAAATTCTTCCTCCATTACGGATAAAATCGTCGGAGGAATGAGAAACTATCCGAGTATCACTGCACTGTTGTCGAGGAAAGTGAAATCGACATCTAACTGTCGTGTCATTTTTCACACAAGTGTGTGTATGACGATGAATTTGACATTTCTTAACCAGGTCATGTAGTTCTGAATCTTCTTCTGTTGTGAGCATTTCGCAGGAACAGTTACGATCAAGCATGAGAATTCCTTGATCTTTATTAAAGTCCGGGAGGTCTTCTATCCAAATTACCATATGAAGGTGAGGACTGCCACGATTCTGGAATTCAATACGCCACCAATAATCCTTCAATTTTCCGCCAAAAACATCATCATTATTTTTAATATATTTCCATCACCATAAAATGTCGACTTAAAATTACAGGATACTTTTCTATAAGACGTTGCGTCTCATGAATATCGAGAGCACTGGGATCTACATCAGGTCTACCATCAGCCAGTAATAAAGCTTTTCGTTGATCTAACCAGTTAAGATCATTGGAGCTAAAAGTTACAATATATGTTGGTGGACCTAAACACCTGATCTGGGCAAGTAACTCATTCAAGGCTGTTCTCCAGTTAGCCACAGACCCTCTCAAATTTCTGACATATAGATGAATGTCTTCATTGCTCCATCTTGATTACAAATTTTTTTACCACATGCTGATAATACTCGAAGAACGATAAGGCATAAAAAAGATAATCATTACGTTGAAACCTAGTGTCACTGCTAAAATTCTGTATTGAAAGTAATCTAGTGGGGTAATATTCATAGGTCTTGGCTCTTTTAGTCCATTCTTTCCGTACGGAAATAAAATAATTATAGCAAGCAAATTCTTCTGCTTTCTGTTCGTGTGCTTCATTCACGATATTATCAGTTGTTTTGCGAACGATTTCGTGAAACCTCCAATTCATCCTCGACATTTGGTTGTACCATTACCGATGTCTGCAGTGGAATTATTTGATGCATAGATTGCCGAGGAACTGATGATGTCTCCGTAACCTGTGGTGTGTAGGTTACTGACTCGGACGAGTCGATGCCAATGGTACCGAAAGGTTTCACATCGATGTAGTCCAGTGTAAACTGTACATTTCTGCTACTCGTCGCGCGCTTACAAATCCGCACGAACTCTTCTAAAGGTGCGTTTATGTTGGAGCTGCGATAAACGATGAGAGCGACGATAAACGCGGCGGCAAGAGCGGCGCTCAATTTCTTTCTTCGTGTAGTGTTTATAATGGAGCTGCTATAGTAGCGTAGAATCGTGTTTTATACTGCAGGCAATTGACAACCGGCCAGACTTGTAGAAGAAATCTAGCTTATTTCTTTTGTATAGTAGTTGCATTGCAACATTTTTAGAAGTTGTAAGAGAAATAATTATGAAAAATTCTTCAACCCCATCATATGATAATTCCAGAGGAACAGGATTGCGTAAAAAATAGTGGATGATTGTTACAATATTTCTAATTTTCGGAATTGCATGGGCGCTGTCGACGGAAAACACTTCAGAGTTATTTGTACTGCCCACTCTGGCTTCATGTTCCAGAATTACAAGATTTTTTTTCTATTGTTCTGCAAGGATTGGTCAGTAGGAAGACAAGGGGGAAGCTGGGAACAGCCAATCAGCGTCCAGGGATTGCGTGACGTCACAAGATGGCCGCCCCCGTTTGGGTGACCAAGATGGCCGCCCCCCGTTTGGGCGACCAAGATGGCCGCCGTTAGTTCCTCTACCAGCCGCACAGATGGCACCATCTCCTGGGGGCGCTGGACCGTTAGTTCATTTATCGGCGGCTAGATGGCAGCTCCCGTTAGTTCTTTGGCTCACTGGTAGGTGGCGTTCGGTCGCCGATTCGAGTCCGGCCGCGGTGTTTTTATTGAAAAAGCCGTTCCAACTCGTCAATTTCAAAACGAAAATCAAAATTTTAGTTTCCATACCTAGAGAGGATACCTGCCTTGAATAAAAAAAGCATAAATGTTTCCTTTTAAACGTCCGATATGGGAGAAAAAAAAACCGTCATAAACTCCAGATATAAAACCGAGGGAAGAATTCTATGTGTACCTGTTTTCATGAAATTATTTAGCGTTCTTGCCTCGCATTCGGGAGGACGGAGGTTCCGGGCATCCATGGTTCCAGCAAATCACTCCAAGTGAATGCCGGGGATGCTACCTTCAAAAGGCCATGACCGAATTCCTTTCCCGTCTCTAAAGACCACGTTGTTAGAGAGACGTTAAAAAAAAAATGGACCCATTGGTTTAAGTAGACAATGGACGATTAGTTCATCCATTAATCGAGTATGATGGTCACGAATCCACTTCCTCTCAGATGTATACTGTTTGATACAGATGTCAAGCTAGCTAAAGAAGTGGGTGATAAATTTTTCCTTTTAACGTTCGATATGAAAAAAAAAAACGTCATAAACTCCAGATATAAAACCGAGGAAGAATTCTATGTGTACCTGATTTCATGAAATTATTTAGCGTTCTTGCCTCGCATTCGGGGAATCCCCCTTCCGGGCATCCAGATTTGGGTTTTCCATGGTTTCCCCCAGGTGAATGCCGGGATGCTACCTTCAAAAGGCCATGACCGAATTCATTCCCATTCCCGTCTCTAAAGACCACATTGTTAGAGATACATTAAAAAAAAAAATTCGACTGCCGAGGTGCAAAGTATCCTGGTTTCCGAAAGATGGCGTGGCACACATCATTTCACCAAGCTTTTACGAGAAATATTTCAGGTATTCCTGCCTGCTGTCTGTCTGCTATTATCGGTATATCAATGTGACAAGTATTTCGAAACTATGGAGTTATTCTCGGCGTTCCGTTTGCCCAGGTTGCGAAACTCTGTACACAGCAAGGTGCAAATATTTTCTTCGGTTTTGTGTCGTGAAATATACTTGCGTTTGATTAAGCGTGAACCATTACTATTTTTTACTAAAAACAAAAGAAGTCCACATTAGCGTATATTACCTACAAAACATTTCTGTTCCCATGTCTCCTTGTTATTACAGAGCAAAGCACATACTATTAATCAGTCACATTGCTATACAGTACAGCAATATTTCATATATGTTATTCCCCCCAAACTTAGTGGCCAAGAATTAAAGAATATTTCACACATCTCCAATGACACCTGATAAAGTGAAGTTACAGTGAGTTTATTCCTTGACAGCCTTTTCAGTCCCTGGCTTTACCCTATAATGTCTGATCATAGTCCTCTATCCCCCCCCCCTTTTTCTATATAGTGTTCCTAATTAAAAATTCATTCATATACCGAAAACATACTTTTGCACATCATATCGGATTCGTTATGAACCAATTTAATAGCTAACAGCATTAATGATAGCTCACGAATTTTGGCTAGATACATTTTCATAGAAGATCCCCACACATCGACAAGTATCCAAAACGTCACCATAGGTTCTATTACGCCTAAGATAGTGCTCACACCTGAACTGTCGTAAATTGTTAGGTCAAAGTGGGTGTTTAGATATTTTATCCACTCAGGCCTCATCACCTAAAGTCTAGTGCGAGATTGTGGTCATGGTCAACTTAGCTCCATACACCACTCAGAATTATTCCACCAATATCCATTCTAACAGCATTATACGCCACCTACAGCCCCTCAACACTCTTCCTATCTTCCAATGACATCCATACTACACCACACAAGCAATGGTCTGACTGTGGATTTGTACCCAAGTCCTTCGCTTCTCTGGTACATCACCCCTCTCTGTTAAATGATTTTTATGTAGTGAGAATCAAAATTCACCAGTACAGCACATTATTTCTCTAATCTCTGCTGTCACTGGTATAAAAAAAATATTTCATCACACTCGTAATTTTTGCCAACAAGCTCAAACCTATATTGTCTGTCTATCCAGACCAATCTATGTATCAATTCTGTAATGTTTTCGTAAGCAATCACAAATTGAGTGCCCTTAGCAATCCCTTGTGACACATCAGTGATTGACTAGAAACAGAGAGATATACGCTGTGCCATGTACTTACCCACCTTTAACTGTATTTTACAGCACAGCAAGTATGTTCCAGGAACGAAACATCGTTTGTTAATCTTACTAATTTCACCCCTGCCCTTTGTGATAAAAATCGAGTCAGTGTAAGGCAGTGCTAAGCACAGAACATGCCTTAGACCATCACCTGTGCCAAAGGTAGAGATATAGAAAATTTAACCACTCCCTTATACAAGAAATCCAGTGCACTATTCCTAATTCTTTCACCAAGATCTACCCTAGCCTCATCGCCAACATACGCCCAGCACTTCGTCAAACCACCTTCTGTTTTCCAATGATTCCCAATCCAACCTCTGAACAGTTACAGACAGGGTTACCTTTTGTTCGTGTTTTAAAGTAAACCAAAAATTCGCAAAGTCTTCTCCTAATCAGTAGCCAGGTACCAAAATGTTCACTTAAGGTGGTTCTACTGCAGTTTTCCAAGAAAATTCTCCAAGAAATTATTTTTCAATAAATCAGGACCCAGGAGAGTTCTCCATTCGGTTAAAATGTTCCCATCTAACGCCAACCTTCGGATTCAGGACCAAGTCTGACATTTGTTGGCCACCTCCCGCCGCGCCCGCCTGGGCAGGTTCACCCAAAATTTGTCTTTGATGAGCTGCTATTAACAAATGACTTTTGGCCAAACATTGCCAAGAGCTTAGTTCCAGCCACCAGCTATACTGATGGCACATTAAAAATCAAGTATGTGTGGTGAGCACTGAGGTGTGTTGTAAAGACATGCTATCATCTGCCTATCATGTAATACCTTAGTGTGGACGTCGAGTGTCGGGTCCCTTTCCTGCAGTTACTTGTATGTAGGTGGTAACTTATTAAATTGTGGGATATGCATGGACATATGTGTGTGTGTACGTGTTCCTGTGTGGTTATGTGTGTAATTATGGTGGTAGGAGTCTACTTGAGATTTTTCCATCAGTGGCCACCTATGTAGATGTGATCATTTGGGTATGATGAGCACCAAGATTTGTGGCAATGAAATGAAATATTTCGCACATCCTGTAGCTATTCTGTCTGGACCTAGGGTGTTCAGTCCTTTTCCTCCAGTTACGTGTATGTTTGTGATGATGTATGGTAACTGTGTGTATGCATGGACATGTGAGTGTGTGTCTTTCTATGTGGTTGTGTGGCTATCCCGATAGGATTCTACTCGACTTTGAGATTTCAAACTTCACACATCCTGTAACTCTTCAGTTTGGATCTAGCATGTTCAGTCTCTTTCCTCCAGTTATGTATGGTGATGAATGGAACTGCGTGAATGCTTTGACATGTGAGTGTGTGTGTGTGTATGTGTGTCTTTCTATGATTTTTGGCCAGTTTGGGTGTTCTGTTTCACTTTTTCGTTGCCACGATTGGGCTAGTTGTTGAGTCGAGATCGCTGTAGGCATGGAAATGTACGTGTGTATGCGTCTCTATCTCTGTGTGTTTTTTTTTGCGTAAATGTGGTGATACCTTCCTTTATCTCGTTTGTCTGGATGTATGATGTGCTGTTCCTGCACTTATGCTTGTGTGAGGTGACATATGGATTTGTGGGTGAGACCTAGTATGAATATGGGAGTTATGATATCTGTCTGATGACCAAGTGGCTACTCCTTCTCGTGGTACATGGGGGCACATATTACTAAATGACAGAAAGGGTTGCGGTGTGGGTGAGATGTGGCTGTGATTTCAAACTTCACACATCCTGTAACTCTTCAGTTTGGATCTAGCATGTTCAGTCTCTTTCCTCCAGTTATGTGTGGTGATGAATGGAACTGTGTGAATGCATTGAAATGTGAGTGTGTGTGGTCTTTCTATTATTTTTGGCCAGTCATGGGTGTTCTGTACCACTTTTTCGTTGCCACGATTGGGCTAGTTGTTGAGTCGAGATCGCTGTAGGCATGGAAATATACGTGTGTATGCGTCTCTATCTCTGTGTGTTGTGTTTTTTTTTTTTTTTTGCGTAAATGTGGTGATACCTTCCTTTATCTCGTTTATCTGGAGTATGATGTGCTGTTCCTGCACTGATGCTTGTGTGAGGTGACATATGGATTTGTGGGTGAGACCTAGTATTAATATGGGAGTTATGATATCTGTCTGATGACCAAGTGTCTACTGCTACTCGTGGTACATGGGGGGCACATGTTACTGAATGGCAGAAAAAGCTTAGGTGTGGGATAGACGTGTTGGTGCGAACAGTTTTGTACCTAGCACACATGATACTGGATGGTAGTGAGGTCTGTAGTGTGAAATAAATGAGATGATGATGATGTGAAGAGTATGGTGCTTAGAACATATGTTACTGATGATTTTTGGTCAGTTATGAGCCATGGGGTTCTACCCCACTTTTTCGTCGCCATGATTGGGGCTGGTGTTGTGTCTAGCTCGCTGAAGGCATGGAAATGTGAGTGTTTGTGCGTCTCTCTCTGTGTCTGTATGTGTAAATATGGTAATACCTTCTATAAACACGTCTGTCTGGACGAATGATTTTGCTGTCCCCTCCACTTATGTTTGTTTGTGCTAGTGTATTGAGATGTATGGATTTGTGGGTGAGATCTGATAGTCAAGTGTCTATTGCAACTCATGGTACCTGCGTCACTTTTTTACTGAATGGTAGAAAGGGTTGTGGTGTGGGAGAGACGTGTTGATGGTAAATGTAATCAACTGGGGCGTGATGAACACTATTTATGGTATAAACACTTAGGTTTATGGTGAAAACATGCCATCTTTTGCACACCTTCTATCTCGCCAGGCTGATGATATGTAAGGAGACTTCTGTTTTTCAGCCAGTCATGAGGCAAGAGAGTACTACACCACTTTTTTGTTTCCATGATTGGTGCCGGTAGTTGTGTAGACTTGGACATGTGTATCTGCGTCTCTCTTTGTGCATGTAAGCGTAAGTAACTCGTCTGTCTGATGATTTTTGTAACGATAGTTCTGTCCAGTTAATCAGTTGTAACGACAATTCTGCCCCCACTTCATCGTTTCCGTGATGCTTGCTGTCAGTTCTGTCGATCTCGCTGTATGCATGTACAAGTGTGTGCGTGTGTCATTCCTCTGTGGATTTGAGTCTAAAATATATGGTTATAGAATTTTCAACGTGTGCTTCTAACCATTGTTTCAGGGCTTAGACAATCTCCCATTTCGATGTGCTCTTTACAGTTTACTGCCGTTTGTGTTGGCATGTGAATTTTGATTCTCACTACATAAAAATCATTTAACAGAGAGGGGTGATCTACCAGAGAAGCGAAGGACTTGGGTACAAACCCACAGTCAGACCATTGCTTGTGTGGTGTAGTATGGAGTCCACATTTTTTGTACATCAAATGCAAGGTGCAAAGGAGGGCAGTTAGATTTATCTGTGTAAAATATTCAGTAAGTGACATAATAAAGGAGCTGGGGCTGGGATGTCATTGGAAGATAGGAAGAGTGTTGAGTGGCTGTAGGTGGCGTATAATGCTGTTAGAATGGATATTGGTGGAATAATTCTGAGTGTTGTATGAAGCCTAAGTTGACCATGACCACAATCTCGCACTAGACTTTAGGTGATGAGGCCTGAGTGGATAAAATATCTAAACACCCACTTTGACCTAACAATTTACGACAGTTCAAATGTGAGCACTATCTTAGGCGTAATAGAACCTATGGTGACGTTTTGGATACTTGTCGATGTGTGGGGATCTTCTATAAAAATGTGGGTTATGATGTCTGTTTGATGACCAAGAAACTATCAGTGAGCTAAGAGCATTATGGTAACTTTATCGTGGTTACTTGAACAAAGCATGCAATTACAAACAAATGTCAGACTTGGTCCTGAATCCGAAGGTTGGCGTTAGATGGGAACATTTTAAGCCGAATGGAGAACTCTCCTGGGTCCTGATTTATTGAAAAATAATTTCTTGGAGAATTTTCTTGGAAAAACTGCAGTAGAACCACCTTAAGTGAACATTTTGGTACCTGGCTACTGATTAGGAGAAGACTTTGCGAATTTTTGGTTTACTTTAAAACACGAACAAAAGGTAACCCTGTCTGTAACTGTTCAGAGGTTGGATTGGGAATCATTGGAAAACAGAAGGTGGTTTGACGAAGTGCTGGGCGTATGTTGGCGATGAGGCTAGGGTAGATCTTGGTGAAAGAATTAGGAATAGTGCACTGGATTTCTTGTATAAGGGAGTGGTTAAATTTTCTATATCTCTACCTTTGGCACAGGTGATGGTCTAAGGCATGTTCTGTGCTTAGCACTGCCTTACACTGACTCGATTTTTATCACAAAGGGCAGGGGTGAAATTAGTAAGATTAACAAACGATGTTTCGTTCCTGGAACATACTTGCTGTGTTGTAAAATACAGTTAAAGGTGGGTAAGTACATGGCACAGCGTATATCTCTCTGTTTCTAGTCAATCACTGATGTGTCACAAGGGATTGCTAAGGGCACTCAATTTGTGATTGCTTACGAAAACATTACAGAATTGATACATAGATTGGTCTGGATAGACAGACAATATAGGTTTGAGCTTGTTGGCAAAAATTACGAGTGTGATGAAATATTTTTTTTATACCAGTGACAGCAGAGATTAGAGAAATAATGTGCTGTACTGGTGAATTTTGATTCTCACTACATAAAAATCATTTAACAGAGAGGGGTGATGTACCAGAGAAGCGAAGGACTTGGGTACAAATCCACAGTCAGACCATTGCTTGTGTGGTGTAGTATGGATGTCATTGGAAGATAGGAAGAGTGTTGAGGGGCTGTAGGTGGCGTATAATGCTGTTAGAATGGATATTGGTGGAATAATTCTGAGTGGTGTATGGAGTCTAAGTTGACCATGACCACAATCTCGCACTAGACTTTAGGTGATGAGGCCTGAGTGGATAAAATATCTAAACACCCACTTTGACCTAACAATTTACGACAGTTCAGGTGTGAGCACTATCTTAGGCGTAATAGAACCTATGGTGACGTTTTGGATACTTGTCGATGTGTGGGGATCTTCTATGAAAATGTATCTAGCCAAAATTCGTGAGCTATCATTAATGCTGTTAGCTATTAAATTGGTTCATAACGAATCCGATATGATGTGCAAAAGTATGTTTTCGGTATATGAATGAATTTTTAATTAGGAACACTATATAGAAAAAGGGGAAGGGGGGATAGAGGACTATGATCAGACATTATAGGGTAAAGCCAGGGACTGAAAAGGCTGTCAAGGAATAAACTCACTGTAACTTCACTTTATCAGGTGTCATTGGAGATGTGTGAAATATTCTTTAATTCTTGGCCACTAAGTTTGGGGGGAATAACATATATGAAATATTGCTGTACTGTATAGCAATGTGACTGATTAATAGTATGTGCTTTGCTCTGTAATAACAAGGAGACATGGGAACAGAAATGTTTTGTAGGTAATATACGCTAACGTGGACTTCTTTTGTTTTTAGTAAAAAATAGTAATGGTTCACGCTTAATCAAACGCAAGTATATTTCACGACACAAAACCGAAGAAAATATTTTACTGTGCTGAAATATTTGCACCTTGCTGTGTACAGAGTTTCGCAAACCTGGGCAAACGGAACGCCGAGGAATAACTCCATAGTTTCGAAATACTTGTCACATTGATATACCGATAATAGCAGACAGACAGCAGGCAGGAATACCTGAAATATTTCTCGTAAAAGCTTGGTGAAATGATGTGTGCCACGCCATCTTTCGGAAACCAGGATACTTTGCACCTCGGCAGTCGAATTTTTTTTTTTAATGTATCTCTAACAATGTGGTCTTTAGAGACGGGAATGGGAATGAATTCGGTCATGGCCTTTTGAAGGTAGCATCCCGGCATTCACCTGGGGGAAACCATGGAAAACCCAAATCTGGATGCCCGGAAGGGGGATTCCCCGAATGCGAGGCAAGAACGCTAAATAATTTCATGAAATCAGGTACACATAGAATTCTTCCTCGGTTTTATATCTGGAGTTTATTTTTTTTTTTTCATATCGAACGTTAAAAGGAAAAATTTATCACCCACTTCTTTAGCTAGCTTGACATCTGTATCAAACAGTATACATCTGAGAGGAAGTGGATTCGTGACCATCATACTCGATTAATGGATGAACTAATCGTCCATTGTCTACTTAAACCAATGGGTCCATTTTTTTTTAACGTCTCTCTAACAACGTGGTCTTTAGAGACGGGAAAGGAATTCGGTCATGGCCTTTTGAAGGTAGCATCCCCGGCATTCACTTGGAGTGATTTTGGAAACCATGGATGCCCGGAACCTCCGTCCTCCCGAATGCGAGGCAAGAACGCTAAATAATTTCATGAAAACAGGTACACATAGAATTTATATCTGGAGTTTATGACGCTTTTTTTCCCGTTAAAAGGAAACATTTATGCTTTTTTTATTCAAGGCAGGTATCCTCTCTAGGTATGGAAACTAAAATTTTGATTTTCGTTTTGAAATTGACGAGTTGGAACGGCTTTTTCAATAAAAACACCGCGGCCGGACTCGAACCGGCGACCGAACGCCACCTACCAGTGAGCCAAAGAACTAACGGGCTGCCATCTAGCCGCCGATAAATGAACTAACGGTCCAGCGCCCCCAGGAGATGGTGCCATCTGTGCGGCTGGTAGAGGAACTAACGGCGGCCATCTTGGTCGCCCAAACGGGGGGCGGCCATCTTGTCGCCCAAACTGGGGGCGGCCATCTTGTGACGTCACGCGACCGTGCTGCCACCTGGCGGTGTTTTTGAATCCGCCTTCTTCTCCTACTATCGAGCTTTTATATTAGTTTATTTTAAACAATTTGCGAGCATTATTTCACGAAATTTGGTCCATTCTGGCCAGTCATTGTACAAGTTACAAATTTTCATATTTGAATTAAAGTCTGCATCCATTATTTGGTATATTAATTTTTTTATGTGTGAGAAAATATAATGTTTTCGTTGCGTTATCTGTTACTAATATGCTTTATTTCCACACAACACATAAAATTCTAAATTTGTAGGTCTACTGAACATCAACACAGTGAGTTGATCAAGTGCTATTTGCTTTTTTACGTGTTAGTTGCAATAGAATAGTAGCATGGAGTTTCCCATCGTGCACAACGTTGGCCGAGTGCCAGTAGCTGTGGAGGTGTAGGAGATATGGTGCTTGAAAGTGGTCGATTTGGGACATTTTCATATGTCGACGAGAAGCATGTCTGTCCGTATATTCTCTTTGCTGGCATAACTACATAGCGCAGACCACTGTTTGTGTGTGGTAGAAGCATCGAGTCTCCCATCGTGCAATATGGTGGTTGCATGTCGGTAGCTATGTGGGTGTGGGAGATATGGTGTCACTTTCATATTTCCGTCTTTCCAGAGAGCTGTTTTTCATGACGTCCGAGTTTCTGTAAGTTAGGCCTTCTGGCCTCGCATTCGGGAGGACGGCTGGTCGAATCTCCGTCCGGGCATCCAGATTTGCGTTTTCCATAGTTTCCCCAAATCACTCCAGGTGAATGCCGGGACGCTTCCTTCAAAAGGCCATGGCCGAATTCCTTCCCATTCCTTGCCCCACCCCCATCCTTTCCCGTCTCTAAACACCTCGCTGTTAAGAGACGTTAAGCAGTAAAAAAAAAAAAAAAAAAAAAAAAAAAATTCTGTAACTTAGCTTTTTTTTATGAACTTCCAAGATGGTCCCCATCAGAACCTTCAATGTTTATACATATTTTCTTATTTTTAGAAAAGTGTTCCTTTTGTATGATATATCTGTAATAACTAGAACTATTACATTACTAAATTCGTCACACTTTTCTTGCATTTATTTCTTTTTGATTCACTCTTGTATATTGATTATCTGGTTCCAAAACATCTGTGCAGGTTTGATAATATATTCTTTCATGTCTTCCTCTTTAATTGTAAAGTTCCAAACTTTCTTATGTGATGCAATGTTCTTCCAATAATGAATCTTTGTATTTATTTTCAGTTCTGTGCTAAACAAAAATGTTTTTACTTTCGACATATCTGTATTTTCTTATATTATATGACGAGCTTTTAGTAATAATAATACATTTCCTATGACGTTCCCGAATGTTCTACTGCTTGCCTTTTTGTTTGTACTATTCGTTAAATCTTAATGTATTTTTATCAGGCTAGAGGAAAGATTTATTGTGTGTGTGTGGGGGGGGGGGGGGGTGGAAGGGAAGGAAGTAGATGATAAACAGTGTTTCCTAGAAGTTTGTCCTGAGGATACAGTCCAAAGGAAAAACTCGGTTGTTATTTTTTCCTGGGTGGTGAGACAAATTCCAAAAGTTCTTTACTCTAAATTACAGGTTAGCCTGTGTTGTAGAGTATCAGTCATTTGACACAGATGCATCAGACAGTTTTTTGAAGATGGATTCTGTTTAATTTGTAGTTAGCAACAATAGTCTCCTTGCCTTGCTTATACTTGTAATAATTGATGTTGCTGAGATTAATGATATAAGGTCGAACTTTTTCACGGTGTTGTAACTAAATATAAACTCTTCTCGGGCTTCCAACCGCATAAAAAAGTCACACTTGTAGTCCCGTGGGTGTGACTTGTAGTCCCATAGGTGTGACTTGTAGACCCGTAGGTGTGACTTGTAGTGCCGTAGGTGTGACTTGTAGTCCCATAGGTTTGACTTTTTACGCGGCTGGAAGCCCGAGAAGAGTTTATTTATTTACATTATGGATATCCAACCACCGCTTGTTTCCAAGTAACAAAAAAATAACAAATACTCTATTTGTCGTCTGTTTCCGAGAGCACCGTTGTTCATAATTTTGAAGATTGAATTTATGAGAAATCAAGTATATTTCTGGAAAAAATTCCAGATAAAATATTCGCAAATACAGTATCTTAGTTGGTTTCGTACTCTGGAGAGCAAATTGTTGGTGACATGTTCTCGACCAGCTTATTTTCTTTCACCCAATGTTTCTTTAGCAGCATTGATTATCTTCCTCGTCAACGTAAGTTGAATTTTGTTGCCAGTATATTCTTAGACTTATGCTTCCAGTAAATGAAATTTTATGCAAGATTTCGTCAGTTCTATCGTTTGAAGTGAATTTTTTGTTCTGAACTTCGATCTGCACGTTACTACCATTAGAGTGTATTCAGAGTCAACAAATAGCCTCGGGTACGGTTTACAGTCTAGTAATTGTCTGTATCCTCTGGCGCTTCCAAGTGTGTATTACTCTTGTACGATTCCTGATAGGATATTTCTTAGACTTTTTTTTGCATTGTTATAACAACCAACTTCTTCACTTTATATTTTCTCGAAATTCCGTAGAATGACCCCTTCTTTTCCTTTCCTGACAGCTCAATCCGATCGTCCATTTTTATGCTCTTTCCCCACACTTTACATATTGTATTAGTTGTTCGATTTTTACTTAGATTATATATTTCTCTATTCCGATGCAGTCTTTTCTTGAAGCTGGCATTCAACGTGGTTCCTACAGCCTTCATTATTGTCCTTATCAAATTTGCCCTGCCGCCAAACAGTAAATAATAGCTCACCTATTTTTCCACACCATTAACTCCAAGCTAGATTGCTAATGAGTCTAAATTCCCAGTTAAGAAATACTGCGTTTCCTTTGATTTAACCTCACTAATTCAGCAACATCTGTGCGAAATGATTCCATCTCTCTGTTCAAATTCTCAAAGCTACCTTCCATATTCATATTTGTAATTCTTCGAATCGTAGAATGTTTAGCCACTTCTGGTTGTT